>OZ020616.1:28413375-28557683 GCA_963971575.1 Liopterus haemorrhoidalis
TAAAGTAATAATTATAAAATATTGGTAATATTACAGGTTAAAATAATTTAAAAAATAAATAAATAAAATAAATATGTAGTTAAAAACAAGTTTAACTGTATGATTTGCTAATCTTATTGTCACTCAAATTTAAATTTCAGAAATTCGTCAATTGTATAAAAAATATTTTTACTGAGTACTTTACTCATGCTGAGTACTGAGTAAGTTTATGTTATTCTTAAAACCTGTCATATACATCTGTGTTATATTTGGTGGCAGGTGGTTGTATAGTTTAATTGCCATGTATTCTAGGCTGTTCTCGCTTATTTTTAGTTTATGGGATGGCGTTGGGATGATATTATTTGTTTGTTGTGTCTCATATTTATTAGGATTCGAGTTGAAAAATTCGAATTCCTTTTCTTTTAGTATATTAAAACATTCAATATGTACACGGACGTTAATGTCAAAATATTTAGTTTTTTAAAATGTTCTCGACACGACCCATTGAACTTCGCAGACACAATTATTCTTACAGCCCTTTTTTTGAATTTTGAAAATGATGTCTTTGTAACAATTTCCTCAAAATAAATATCGTAAGAAATAATAGAATGGAAGTGCGCATAGTTTCTAAGTTTAATCAGTTGTAAGATGTATTTTGCAGTTAGTGTTCGTGTATGACTTTAATAATAATATTATTAGGGTACTAATATTTGTTTGACTTACACTCATATTTATTTATTAATTTCCTAACATTTATTATGACGAAGAAAAATCGTTTTTGTAAATTTAATGAGAATTAGCAGAAATAATACATCTTTATAGAAAGGGGCGTTTCAGTGAAACTTTGCATAAAATCTTAGAATATAAACATATATAAAAAATGGTGAGTAGATACTTTTATTTGGGAGCGGGGGTATTGCATTCGTAATAAGTTGGCAGCCCTAATAATTTTTCATCTTAGTATAAAGGCGCCTTGTAAGTAGGCTGCACCAGTCGCCAAAATATCACCGCACGGCCCTGAGTATTATCTGGCATTTTTAATGATTTTATAAAATATGAATTAGAAATAAGTTTGGTATTTCTTTTAGTTCTATGGGTATAGATGACACTTGTATTTGGTTTTGTGTGGCGTAATTTATATCACAACTTCAATAAGCTGGCTCACAATTTCAAGCCATTTCCTGTAAGATAATATCTTCCATTTAAAATCTTCCTGTACGTTAAGAATATTGGCTTACATTTCCTAGCAACTCAATGAGATATAAAACAGAATTAAAGATTATCCGAAAAACTATTTTAAAAAAAAACTACTTTTTTTGTTTTATGCATTTTTCAAATAAGTTAAATAATTGGGAGCTGAAATATCTATGTCACACATTATTTACTTTACAACAAAAATGTATACAGAGTGTCTCTATCCTATAATATAATACGCCTGTTTGTATGTTCCTATCATAGAGGTTCGTATGTTCGACCGGTCGTTTCTTCATTCCCCGATAGAGGCGCGCATATGTTAATTATTTATGTCAAAATTGTTTAAAATATATTGTTGATGCAATAATAGTGAATTTTCTACGAACACTTTTTATAATTATTATAAGATGCAATAATGGTGAATATTCTACGAACACTTTTTATAATAATTGATAGAATTGTAAGAAATTATTGTTTATGTATTGGACAGTAGTGTGCTGTGAATTTTTGTTTTGAGTGTTGACAATAAATTAGTAAAAATGACAGTTGTGTTTTTCATTAAAAAATCACTTCACAATTATTAATTTAGTTGTGAAATACACGGATCGGTTTTTTTACGAAACAAAACACAGAAAAACGTTATCCTTCCGTGATATTCGACATTTTTGATTAAAATTATTATTAGCAGAAAAATAATTATTTTAAAAAATATTTGGTTTTGATGAAAGTAAGAAAAATGTGACTTTTTTTCTTTATTATTATTTTTTCAATTCTAGGGACAATTTCAGGGCTAGGGACAGTGATTCACCTTAAAAGCACTATCTTAGGTTATGGTTGATAACTGTTTTTTTTTTTTTTATAAACCACCTAAAAATAAATTGTATTTTAACTGTTCTGTGCAGGGCTAGGGACAGTGATTCACCTTAAAAGCACTATCTTAGGTTATGATTGATAACTGTTTATTTTTTTTTTTATAAACCACCTAAAAATAAATTGTATTTTAACTGTTCTGTGCAGGGCCAGGGACAGTGATTCACCTTAAAAGCACTTAAGATAGTGCTTTATGGTTATGGTTGATAACTGTTTTTTTTTTTTTTTTATAAACCACCTAAAAGTAAATTGTGTTTTAAATGTTCTGCACAGTCCCACCTGTTTAGAATCTCTGTATATTGAACAAATGACGTGTGTGTGACGCATGCGCAGTGTTCAGTGGGATATTGTAAATCTACCCCCTGATTTGAGATATAGTGTAAGTACGCTTTTTTCCGTGTGCCCTTTTTGCCGTGTGTGTATTTTTTCATGTGTGCTTTTTTCCGTGTGCGTATTAATCCGTGTGCGTTTTTCCGTGTGCGTATTTTTATAATATATAAGAAAATGGAAAATTAATTTTAATAAATATATTTTAATCTTTTAGTCTTTTTTTCCCAAATTTCGCCGAAAAAGCTTCAAAAATATATTTCCACGCTAAATTTTTTCTCTTATTCATATGACCTCCAACATTTTATCTTCTATTATCTTTAATTTGTCCTTGCATAGTCAAAACTAATTTTTCGTCTTCTTGTCTAATTTTGCCTTCTATTATCTGTATTATTCAAAAAAATATATTTCCTGTATTTTGAAGGAAGATTATTCTCAAAATATATTTAAAAAGTATGAAGAGTTTTTCTCAAATTTATTTTAAAACGCTGCAAAACTAACTGGCTATGAATTTCAAAATTACAGTTTAGTTCAATTATTTCACTACCAATTCTTACAATTTTCAGCCGTCTTTATTTAAATAGTGTTTAGTTTAGATATTGTTTAAAAAAATTATTATAGACTATTTCGAACGTTTAGGCGGAACTAAATGGTAATTTCGTACTTTTAGATTGTCACGAGAAGGAACCTTGCTTGGGTTATTTCATGTTTCATGTTTCATGTTTGGTATGTGAAAATTTAAAATTCCAACAGTGAAACCATAGAAAAGACAAAAAAATAAATAAAATAAATGGGAAATTTTATTAAAAATGACAAAAAATTAAAATGCAATGAAAAGGAAATTTTATAATGACAATCAATTTAATCTAGAATTTGTAATGTTAGTATGATTTACAAAGCTTAAACAAAGTGACCAGAAGGCCGAATTAATAGATAAATATTACTAGATTTCAAAATCTAGTTCCGCCTAAACGTTTGGAATAGCCAGTACTATATTTCTGAATACATAAATAAATTAAACACTGTCGAAATTTTAAACAGTGTTTAATATTTTGTCTCTGAATAGCCCTGTAAATATTCATTACTAGCTGACGTTCTCGTACTTCATACGCTTTTTTGTTTTATTCCTTTTTGGCTGTATCTTAAAAGTGATATATCACATTTTTCGGAAGTAGGTACACCTGAATTGTACAGAAAAGAATCGTTTCTTCATTATAAATAACTTTCCTTACACATTTTAGCTGTAAAATAATAATAAGAGATATTTCAAAATTTTATTAGGTGTTTCCCAAATACTCAGCAACTCTCCAAATATTTATCCAACTGAAAAAATTATGGAACAAAATTTTTTAATTTAAACATTTTTTATTATACATATTTTTGCTGTTAATTAATAATAAGTGAGATATTTTATTTATTTTTAAGTTAGCAATCTCCCAACCATCCCTTTATCATAACAAATTTGGTGATAATATTTCCATCAGCTGTTTTTGCGTTAGTCACCCAGAATATCTTTTTGGGTGGGCTCAGATATCAGATTTTTTTCTTATGGGAGCTCAGAAGCCAAAATATTTCCTTGACGCTCAAGTTCAAGAAGAAGAAAAATGCGTCCCTTAAAACGTGTGTTTTTAAATGATTGAGGGGCTGAAGACGGTTAGCCCTCCCTTCTGTGTGCGCACCTGGATAGATATACAAATAGACAGAAATTTAGATTTGATGGTACAGTCTGAACAAAGTTTACCGACGACAACACAGTTACGGCACGATAAAGAAGACGACAGAGTTGAAAAAAGCAACACATATAACCTCGTTATATTTGTTGCTCAGTTTTATTTATATAGACAGATACTGCCTATCACATTTTAAAATACTTTTATAAAAGAGATAATAAATAAAAAATTAACTTTTATAATTTAAATAAGACTTGTAAGGGTCGGCCTTAACCATCTCGGGGTAACGTACTTTAAAAATGCATACATAATTTTAAAATTTATACACT
Source organism: Liopterus haemorrhoidalis (assembly GCA_963971575.1). Classification (NCBI taxonomy): domain Eukaryota; kingdom Metazoa; phylum Arthropoda; class Insecta; order Coleoptera; family Dytiscidae; genus Liopterus; species Liopterus haemorrhoidalis. The sequence continues at coordinate 28,417,745 of OZ020616.1, forward strand.
GTGAGACCGCCAAAATTTGCGGGGCTCCAGTTGGCGCCTCAAGCGCCTGGTAGTACGTACAGGCCTGACAAACAATATACTTTAATAAATAGTTTCCTAATAGATGGCAGTTCAAGTTTAAGAAATTAAAGCAACTTTTACATTTCCAGAAAATAAAATAAAATCTAAAATGTAAAAAACATGACTTACAACATTTTCAATTTAGTCAGCTCGTTCACTGGCATTGAGACCAAGAATTCTTATTTTTGACAGAATTTCACAAGTCACTATTGAATCGTTCCCTTTTCAATTCCATTCTTATGCTTTTCATAATAGAGTCAGAGAGTGCATAGTTCCCGCTTGTTATAACTTCAGCAAGCGATTTCTATAGCCGAAAAGCACTTACGTTCCCTGATAAGTGTTATAAGTACTAAAACAACCTGTAATACAAGGATGATCGTATTCAATATAACGATGGTTTCGCGTACGGAAGATGGGTCAAAGGATCAAAGACGTAGGCATTGCGTGAGCGAATATTTGACGAAATCTCTTGAATGCGTAGAATGCATACCAAAAGTAAGTTCCAGCTCGGACGTTGATCGCTAAAATACGCCTAACTTAGGTCAGATGTTTGAAATTCTCAATCGATTTTTTTTATTATCTACCTGTAATCATAAAACCTTAACTAAAACATGAATTTGCTAATTATTTAGTAACTCAGGTACAAAATGTAAATGATCTTAAATCAGATATATTTCTACTACGACAAGTGTCATAAAAGTATTAACTGGTTGAGTGTCATGGTGATTGCTGGAAAATTTATCCACGGGCCACATGCATGTAACGAACATCCTTACATTTTACATAAGTACATAATTTTTAGCGACTTTTTGATTTTTTTGTAGGTTTTCTTGAAAATTTGTGCGACGGACACACTTGATAGCCGTAGCCCCTGCGGCCGTTAACGAGACGTATAACCTCCAGAGATTACAAGTTTGTTATACAAAACTTGTATGAAATAAAATTAGTATGAAAAAACAATATGAAATAAAATTAGTATCAATCTGCACATCAAAATTTGCAGGGTATTTTTATTTATTTAAAAGAAAATTATAACTGTGGAAAAATATTGTTGTAAAAATGTTTTCGCTCAATAACTTAATAATAGATATCATATAATAATGTTCTGTAATTTTTTAAATATATTTTATGGGTTACAAATAACTTTTATACTTATATAATTTTATGTAGAAATGTTTGAATACGTCAACACTTTTTCCGATATGATTATAGTTTAGAACAGTGTTTCTCAACAGGTGGTCCGCGGGTCAGATCTTGATGGTCCGCGCACACAAAATTTCATTAGTGTTAATAATGGGCCTTTACGCAAAAAAAAATGTTTTTCTTGATGTTGGTGGTCCGCGGTTAGTGTGGAATTCTGAAAGTGGTCCGCAACTGTCGAAGGTTTGAGAAACACTGGTTTAGAACCTTCTATAGTTTAGAAATTCTACTTGAAAGGTACATGTGCTTTTTAGGAATATTAAATCATTTTTACCCGCAGAACCTATATTGAGAACCGCGGCAGAATCAAAATGGCCCCTTATAGACGTGATCGGTATTTGCGTCGCTTTGATTTAGTAGCGTTGTATATTTCATATCGCATAATAAAAAACAGTTTGTTTTTTTATTTTAGGTTATTATGTTTGTTTATGTTTATTTGTTCCCAAAGAGTTGTATTTTTAATTTAGTAAATCTACTGAAATTATATGAAAATCATTTTCCACAAAGTCTGCATTCATGTTGATTAGCCAATTTGGTAAAAACAATTTTTGTAACCTAAGGCGGAAAACTAATATATGGGACCATAGCAGTTGCTACAATGTCAAAGGACTATCTATAAAGTACCACTTGAAAGTGAAATATTTCTAATTATTTTTATTTTTATCGTAATCCGAGCTACAGATAACTGAAGAGTAAGGATGTGAAAATGTTAAAATCCAAATGGAAGGAATTTTGAACAGTTGTAAACAAAAATACTTTACCTTCAAGTTGTTATAAAGAATACAATTTAATGAAAATTATAAAAAATATTTAAAAATGTTTAAGTAAAAGTTGTTTCTTATCAAAAGCTCTATCCAAAGATACTTAATAACACGATATATATTCCCATTAAAAAAAATTGTTCTTGATATCCAGTATTTTCAGTTTGTTCCGGATAATTTGAATACTACCCTTTGATTCTTAGGATAAACTTTAATCATTAATATTTTTTTCTCAATTTCACAGAATGCTTTTCGAGAAAAATCGTGTTCCCTAAAAAAAATTCTGTGATAATTCAAAAAACAAAAGATCCTCACTTCTAGGACACAAGTGACGACAAAAAAAAAATGTCCTTACTTGTATTTATAACAACCACATGTTTTTGGAGCTCTTGTGACGGGCGCATCACCTATATTTTGACAAAAACACGTAAAAACCACGTATTTTTTTGAAGCTCTTGGGGAGGGGCTCAAGCCCGTGAACTCCCTCCCTGGGTGTGCGCCTGTTTATAATAACAGTTGTTATCAACAATATAGATACTTTTAATAAAATAGGTAAATTTTAATTACGGTTTTTGATAGATAATTCGTGGTATTGTTATATTTTTTGTATAAAATGTGATTAATTTTAGGATGAGCATTTTTACAAAAGTTTACTTTTTACCATAAAAATAATAAAAATAAAGAGAATCAATGTCTTATGACAGCCATTTTATGCAAAATTTGGACAAGAATAGTTCGGAGCTCATGGGGGGGAGGTGCACATTAAAAAACAAGGAGAACTCGTGAGTGTTTTGTGATGGGAATACTGTGCTATCTTTTGACTGATTGTAACTTTAATATATATATATAAATAAACCACTATCTTGTTTCGTCGAGAAACTCCAACATACCTTATATATATATTGTCACCCTATGAGAGGGTCAAGAATAGTATTGGGTACAGGGTATATGTTTGCGACAGCTCAGTGGAGAAGGGCCGGGCTTTTATTTCCTTAAGGGCGCCACCTGGTCTTGAGCCGGCTGAATTTACAGAGAGGTTGCCAGGGATTCCTCTCCTTGCCCCCCCTTGCACCCTATAAATGATAGCGGGTCGAAATATAATGAATTAAAACAATTAGACGGTATAATCAATTAATTTAATTAATATATGTAAGTTAAGTATAAGAAATTTGACAGAAAATAAACGCAATTTTACATAACGCAATAGCAGTATAAATGTATGGAACCAAGAGAGAGAGAACAGACTATCGTAATCTTTAGTATACAGATCTAAATTTATCCCCAGCGTAACACCAAGTGCACTTGTTTACAATTTTTATAACAAGGATGACAGAAAAAGAGGGAAATAACTATCGCTCTGAACTATAAGATTAATGACTATCAGACAGTTTATACCGAACTGTCTGTAATATTTTGGTAAAGGATATGGCTTCTCTCGTATCCAACTCTGTCTGCTCCGGTACTGTCCAACTTATACTGCGATGTCGGGAAAATCCAAATCAGAGTAATTTATATCCAGTAATCTCGAAGTTTTCTCGAATTTACGTTTAATTAATGAAAAGGTGTTTAATTAATCGGTGGTTAATAAGAAAAAAAAAAAAAAAACGGTGACCTGAATATAATACATAAATAATAATATTAAAATAAATAGGTTTAATAATTTGTATACCTCTACAAGTTGAAACAACGAAATCAGTACGTTGAGCTATCCACAATGATATACGTTATCTAAACAATATAATATAATTTTTATCTCCTTTCCATAACGTGATCTGTAGGTTTGACAATACTCTAATATATTGAACTGAAATGGCCTGCTGGCCTTCCAAATCCCAATTTAGGAGATAAAAATTCTCAACGACTAATTCTCGTCAATTAACAAAATATTCTCCTCTTATTTTTTCCATAGGCGATCTGTCTAAATTTAAGGTATCTTTTCCATTGTTACTCGCGGCCAACTATATTTAATGGTAAAATAACTATCAGCTAATATATATATATATATATATATATATATATATATATATATATATATATATATATATATATATATATGTTATTCTTCTATTTGTATTGAAATGGATTTTTGGTAAATAATATATATATATATATATAAGGTGGTATTGGTTTATTCTCTATAATAATTAAGTACTTCATCCTGTGTAAGGTTTTTTATCCATATTTTAGCTCATTTTGTAATTTTATTAGAAGCAAATGTTGTAATTGAAATATTATTATTAGTTATACATTTTTGGAAGGTATTATATAGTTTAGGAACATAATACATAAAACTTCGCTGTCCTACAGTCTTATTTGCTTTATAGGACAATGCTTTGCCAGCATTTCAAGTTTTATGTTCATGCGTTGTAAATTGTGTGGGGTATTGTACTTTATATATGTATTTTATAATTGACTAGCTGAGTACCCGTGCTTCGCTACGGTTTATTGACGGTTTGCCATCATCGTGCAATTATTATAAGTCATGGTTCTTTATAGATCACATTGCTAACTCTCTCCTCAGGTGTAGATTCATCCCGGTAGAAGCTCATTAGTGTAAAATTCGTAGTTTGTTTCTAAACATGTGCACGGGTAACTTTTATAAGCAAAAACCTATTCGGACAACATCCTGAAATAAGTTTTTCGGCATTTGTATGGGTAATCTTTGTAAGCAAAATCCAAGACGATATCTTATTGATCCTAAGAGGTATTGAGGAATCCTTGAAGTCATATTTCACCCCTTTTCACTTCTTAGGGGTGGAATTTCGAAAAATTCCGTCTTAGTGGGTGCTTACGTCATAGACGGACTATACTTCACGAATTTTATTTACCTTTGTCCAAGGGATGTTCAATCGAATACAAAATTCCTATTTACCCCTTAAGGGTGAAATTTTAAAAACTGTCCATACCATTTCGAGATATTTTGAAGACACCTATATGCCAAAAGGAATTTTATAACTCAACAAACACAGGGAATATGGTGGGTTGTATAATTAACCCTGTTCAGAAATTCAACACTTTAGGGGTGGATTAGAACAAAATCCCGAAATACGTTTTTCAACATTTATATGGGTAATCTTTGTAAGTAAAAACCAAGACAATATCTTATTGGTCCGTAGAGATATTTAGGAATCCTTGAAATTACATTTCACCCCTTAGGGGTTGAATTTCGAAAAATCCCGTCTTAGTGTATGCTTACCTCATGGAGGGAATATACTTTGCGAATATCATGTATCTATGTCCAAGGGATGTTCTATCAAATAAAAAATATCCTTTTACCTAAAAATTTTGAAAAACTATCAAAACCATTTCGACATATTTTAAAAAGACAATCTATATGCTAAATAGGAATTTAATAACTCAACAAACACAGGAAATACGTCGGGTTCTATAATTCTCCCTGATTGTAGATTCATCATATTAGGGGATGAATAGGACAAAATCCTGAAATAAGTTTTTCAACATTTATATGGATAATATTTATAAGCAAAAATGAAGGCGATATATTATTGGACCTGTGAGATATTGAGGAATCCGTCAAAACACATTTTACCCCATTCCACTCCTTAGGGGTTGAATTTCAAAAAATTATTTCTTAGGGGGTTCTTAAGTCATAAAAGGGATATACTCCCCGAATTTTATGTTTCTTTGTCTAGACGAAATTCTATCGAATAAAAAATACCAATTTACCCCTTTAGGGGTGGAATTTAAAAAAACGGTCAAAACACTTTCTAAATATTTTAAAAAGACACCTATATGCCAAAAAGGAATGTTATAACACAATAAACATAGAAGATGCGAAGGGTTCTATAATTCACCCTGATTGTAGATTCACCCCTTTAGAGGTCGTTTAGAACAAAATCCTGAAATAAGTTTTTTAATATTTACATGAGTAATCTTTGTAATACAAAACCAAGTCGATATCTTATTGGACCTAAGAGATATTAAGGAAACTGTGAAGCCACATTTTACCTCTTTTAACCCCCTTTTCACCCACTTAGAGGATGAGTTTCGAAAAATCCGTTCTTAGTGGGTGCTTACGTCATGGAGGGAATATACTCGCCGAATTTCATGATTGTAGGTTCAGTGGTTTGGGCTGGGCGTTGATTATGAGTAGGTAGCTTAATTACGATTTTATATATATAGATAACAGATACAGTTGTTTAATTGTACATAGATATATGTTTTCTCACTCCCTCAGAATAATGCAGATTCCCTATTGTGATATATGATAACCTCTGCCCTCACATTATTTAACTTAATATTTAAATTTATTATTTACTTAATAAATTATAATTAATTATTATAGCGATATCACAAGAGTATTAAAATTAATGGACATCAAAATTCTCGAATAGGGAGCTAAAAATTTGGATCGGTCTGATATATGAGACACTTGGGACTCGTGTATTTGAAATGTACGTGGCCTGCCGCGTGATTTTTGTCATCTGATTATTGTTATGTGTGTATACTGACTTATTATATACAAACGAACATAAAGCTTGGAATAAAGCCGAGTTCTAAAAGAAAGCTAATTAGCAGTTTAAATTAAAATAAAGCACCTGACATGTTAAATCATATAAGGGAAAACAGATCAGAATGTTTTTTTTTAATTTTATTTGTAAAATAAATGATAGAAATGCGATAAATAGAAAATTATTCAAAACTTATGAGAAAGGTAGAATGAACGAACTACCCACAACAGTAAACGGGTGAACTTCTGCACATGAACAACTTAAGTAACGAATAATTGAGATTTAGGAACATTGCGCGACAATTTTAGCTAACTTGTTTAATTAACGAACACAAAACCCTCTCTTATGAACATTTGGTTCAATTGGAAAACGCACTAATATCAAACGGTATGTAATGGATAGGGGTGTTTTTATCAAATGTTTTTTTGTTTGTTTTATTTATTTTAATAGTATTATCTTAATGTCAAACCTGATGCTCGTGATAAGATGATATAGCTAGCTTACATATCAATTTTCAGCAAAATCCCTTAAATAGTTAAGTGACAAGTCTCTACAAGTACTAACATACAGGTAGATGATATTGTAGGAAATGGTTGTCCTACTCTATATCGGAATGGGCGCATACACAAGGAATAGCATTGGTGGAGTCCCTTTCGAAAAAATATCCGTAAGATAATACAGTAGGGGGGTTATATATTAATTTAATTTGGATCATAATTTGATACATTAATAAAATTTTTGTGCAAGATCCACTAAAAGTAGATGAATATGTAAGTCAGAGGAAATGCACAAATAAAGTTCTTAGAAATGAAAAGAAAAAATACTTAAATAACATAATAGAAGAGATTGAAAATGAAAATCAAAGTAATCAGAGTAATCAGAGTCGAAGCATGTACCGCAAAATAAAGTACTTTATAAGGAACCATCAGACAACGATTCAAGCTGTAAGAGATGAGAGCAACGACTTGCTCACAAATTCGACAGAAGTGCTACAGCGATGGAAAGAATATTTTGAGAACCTACTGAATTGCGATTCTGATTCACAACCTTGAGAGAAGACACACAGCCGAACCATACATCCACGAACCAACACTATCTGAGGTCAAAGCTGCAATAAACAGATTAAAGAATAACAAAGCTGCAGGAATTGATGACATCCATAGCGAGTTTCTTAAGTTTGGCGGTGAAGGACTTCACAAGAGACTACACGATCTTATTTTGATGGTATGGAGAAAAGAAGAGCTTCCCGAAGAATGGAAAATAGCTGTGATATGTCCAATCCATAAGAAAAGAGATAAACTGGATTGTGGGCATTATCGTGGGATCTCACTTCTATGTACTTCATATAAGATCCTCCCAAATATTGTTCTACATCGACTTGCACCATATACAGAAAAACTTATTAGCGACTACCAGGCGATATTACGATCTAGCAGATCGACAACAGATCAAATTTTCTCATTAAGACAAATTCTTGAAAAATGTTGGCAATATAACACCGACGTTCATAATGTTTTTATTGATTTCAGAAAAGCCTATGACAGCATTGTACGTGAAACACTCTGGAACATCATGGACGAATTCGGCATCCCTAGTAAACTTATTAAGATGACTATGGTGTGTGTATTGGGATCCATAACCACAGTGAAAGTGGGAAACCTTTTGTCACAGCCTTTTGAAATTCATACTGGAGTCAAACAAGGAGACGCAATCTCACCTTTGCTGTTTAACGTCGTGCTGGAGACGGTGTTACGAAAAGCCCAAGATACCAACCAACGTGGTCTAGAGCTCAATGGATACCACAAGATTTTAGGGTATGCAGATGACCTGGATATTATTTCAAATAAGGTTGAAGACGTAATATACCTTACTAACCTTATTGATGTCGAAGCTCGTAAAGTAGGACTCATAATCAGTAATGAAAAAACCAAGTATCTCATTGCTAGTAGACGCAGTCATGAGAACACGACCGACTTAAAAATTAATGACAACAATTTTGAGAGAGTTTCTACTTTCAAATTCCTGGGCACCATGATAAATCAGGTGAATATGATACGGCAGGAAATTACGAATAGAATTAAAGCTGCAAATGCATCGTATTTTGCACTTAGTCAGGTTGTACCAAGTTATAGTACGTCTTGTACTTATGTATGGCTTCGAAAAATGGACTTAACAACGCAAGATCGACAACACGTCATAGTTTTCGAAAATAAAATATAACGCAGAATCTTTGGTCCCATTCAAATTAATGGTGAATGGAGAATCCGTAAGAACAAAGATATCCGAGAACTGTACTCAAGGCCAAGTATCACCCAAGAACTCAGAGGCAGATGATTACAGTGGATAGGACATGTTATGTGGATGAGGGAGGACAGAATGATTAGGAAGATATGGGAAGAAGATTGAATACTCGTCGACTAGTGGGAAGACCTCGCAAGAGATGGAGAGATCAGCTAACCGAAGATCTAACAAGTATTGGTATACAGGGTACTTGGAAAGACTTGAAAATGAATAGATCGAGATGGAGGGCTTATGTGAGTGAGGCCAAAAGTCAACCTGACTGATAGTGCCCAAAGAAGAAGAATAATAATAAAAACAGTGGCTTATTTATTTAGGTTTTAATAATAAGTATATGTTTTCGTCGGTCCGGAGTGGGGGGGGGGCAGACTCGAGGACCCACCCTTGTGTGCCGGTTTTACTGCAGGCAGTTCTTCGGGCTTGCCGGTTTATTTCATTATCTATTTACTTTTAATATCCATATAGTTTCTATTTTTCTTTTTTTCTTCTTCTTTTCCATAGTTTGAAATTGTCACAAAAATCATACGGTACCAAGTCAGGTGACTATGCTGAATGGAGAACGAGAGTTACTTTGTTCTACTCTAAAAAACTGCCAAATCATAAGGGACGAACTGGTACGTTGTTGTAATGGAACATACATATATTTTTTCAGCTATCCAGCCCGGCAATAAAAATATTGACTGACGTAATAGCTTCAGAGCCACAAGATAAAAATTTAATGTTTTATCTGTTGGTACGCATTCACAGCGAATTCTCGCATCTGCGAACCCAATCTCTCATCGTTTTTGATTGGATTTCTACAATCTTTAATACGACCGAGCCACTTACAGCACACAGTTCGATTTGGACCATATTTTCCAAAATCTGTTTTCAAAAGTTTAATTGTTTTTGTCGTCGTCAAAATTTTAGATCTTCAATCGGATTCATCTTAGACATGATAAGATAAAATATGATAAGATAATTTAGTGCAAGTTGTGAGTACAATAAAATATACAATAAAAAATCGTCGGGGTAAAGAAAATTGAGTTACAAAAGCCACTTTAAATGTTACGCAACTTGCATTACATAAAGTACTGTAGCTCGCGGAAAAAGTGTAGCTCGATTCTTAGCTGTTAATGTTTTTTTATTTTTGTTATATTTTTTATTTCAAAAGTAGACTTACCTTAGCAATAAATACAAGAAAAGTCATACCATTATCAGTTATAATTTAACCATGAATTAAATATTTACCAATTTTGTTAAAAACACAAAAAATGCAATATCTATCAAAAATATAATCTGATTGAAAATTCCTGTTATACTATTGCGGTTCACATGGCTTAACATTTTTTTAATTTTTAGATTAGCCTCCCTGGGTTAAAGGGTGTGGAACATTTTTTTTAAACAAAATTTTGCCTAAAATCGTGTTAAAATAAAGATATTTAAATAAACTACTTTTCGTTTATTAATCTACGACTTAAGATCTTTCTTCTGGTATAATAAAATAAATTTAAAAAAAAATATATATTTTTTACAATTACAAAAAATACGATATTTTTCGAAAAACAAATTTGATAACAAAATTGCTGTTGAACTATTCTTGTTCCCATCAATGTACATTATCGATTTTTTTTTTCAGATTTTTAGATCAACCCGTCTGGGAATTAGAGTAGGGAACAAAAGGGAAATAATGATTTTTCAAAATTATCTACATATTTGTTTATATTTATCTGGGGATGTGTTTTTTTTTAACTCTCAGTATTTTTCCTATATATGGGAAAGCATACCAACATTCCATGTTAGGCTGATTTGCTATAATTTGTACCGTACAGATAGACACATGAGTGACGTTATAAGGGTTTTTTGGTGGTCATTCCTGCAAAACCCTAAAAAACAGTTTGTAGTTATTATTTTGCAAATAAAGGGTCAAGCATAAAACTAAAACGATTTTCCATTCAACATGATTTGTGTGATAAAAACACCACTTAAAATTAATAAATTATTTTTTTTTTTAAATTGTGTGTAGGGTAATAAATAAAACATCTTAATGCGTGGATAGTCAGGCAAATTTTCATTTTTAAAAATCATTTTTTATGGGATTTTTGTCAAAAATATATAATTAAACTTTTTTGTGTCGTCGATAAAAAAAAATATTTTATTTATTTTTTTTGTGTGGTATTAAAAGAAAGCTCTTATAATGTAGATTAAGGAACAAAGGGTAGTTTTTTTTAATTCGTTTTTTTTAACACAGTTTTAGGCAAAAATTTGCTTAAAAAAGTTTTTGTCTCGCCTCCTTTTACCTAAAGGGGTTAAAATAAAAATATTATAGGTAATGTACATTGATCTGAGCCGGAAACGTACGAGAGGTATTTTTGATCAGACATTTTTGAATAATATTTTTTGTGTCTCAGTTTTTGTGTTTTTGACAAAAGTAATTAATTTTTAATTTATGGCTAAATAATGACTAATAATGTTACGGATTTTTTGAATTTACGGCTAAGATAGTGTCTTTTTAGAAACTAAAAATATAATAAAAATATTTTAACAGCTGAGCTGCTGAGAGACGGGTTCCTATGTATAGACTCTATGAACGCAATACTACAATCTACACTGTAGAGTGTAGTGTGTAGTGTTCAGTTATTTTATTATACTATTGTGAATTAAAATGAAGCCATTATCAATATATTTCTTATTAATCTAATGAATACTTGTATAGGAAGCAAATGTAGAAAAAAGTTATTTTTGGCAAGTTAATTAAATTTTGTTGAAAAAATTAAATGGAAACACTTAGTACTCAAATAGGGAATAAAAGTAATTATCAAAAAACTGTTGATTTTGATGTGATTATAGAACAAATATTCATAAACATTCAGTATTATGTTGGCTTCTTACTTTATTAAATACAGAATACCCCGACTTACGCGAACTCGGAGTTACGCGATTTTTGATTTTTTCGTTTGACAACACTGTCACCCGCTATCTTCAGTGTATCTCTTGCTGTGATACGTATTGGACGCGTTTCGCGCGAACTCTATGTGCATGATTACGATTCTACGGTCGACGAAAGTTAAGATTGTTTTGTTATACATTACCTAAACCCTTAAAAATATGTCGTCCAAACGAAGTAAATCTTATTCTCCTGCACCTAGCAAGAAAAGGAAAACGATATCTTTGGAATGTTAACTCAACAAGTAAACATTACCAAGGATTTTGACAGCAGAATGACAGAAGGTCTCAGCTCAATTGAAGAGGACTTAAAAATTTTAGAAACTTAGACTCTAACGAAGCACGCGTTATAGCTACAAAACAAGGAATGAAAAAATTATTAACTATCTACGAAAAAATTCGGCGTGAAAAAAAGAAGGTATTGTACTATTAGATTTTATGAAGCCATCAACATCGAAATAACTTTTTTACGTAACTCATTTATTTTTTTAATATATGTATAAAGAACTGCAAATTTACTAAATATTTTTCTTCTAAACTAATTTTTTTGTTAGTCCTTGGTCCCAATTAAACAAAATTTATATGTATTTATATGCAAAGTTGTACCTCGACTTACGCGAATTCGACTTAAGCGATTTTCGTCGGAACCACCTATCGCGTAACTTCGGGGTATTACTGTACCTACAACACTCTGAAATGTGTGAAAATTCACACTTCACATCAATTATCTATTTTTATGAAACTTTACCAGATTGTCCTATTTTTCCAAAAAAAAAGTCACCGTAACTATAGTTCTAGTGCGATATATGATACATTTTAAAGCAATAAATATGTCCAATTTCGTAATTTCGTTTCTTTAGTACAAACTTAGTTTACTAAGTGCTAGGAATGTTTATGAACTATAGTATAATATCCTGCTCCTTTTGGTTGTATCATAATGTGGTGTTCCGCATTTCAAGACATCTGCTGTACTGCGAACCTAATCGAATTGTCGTTATTAATATGCAGGTGCCCACTGAAGTGTGTCTCACTATCCACAATCGATATCATGAACAGTAAGGGTTGTGCAAAGTTGTGCTAGTAGTTATCAGATCACTGTTGCCTGTTTGTGTATGGGGCTTAAACTTAGAGCACACTGTTTATGACAACCGCACTCCATATTAACATGTGCTGGTAGTTTCAACCAAGACAAGCCACTTTGATTAATTGCTTACGAAAACGAGCCATTTTTGATTCAATTAATCGAAATTTGGTAATTTCGAAGTCTAATTGGATTGCCATTTTTAGGGTTCCATAGGTGTAATCCACAAAGTAAGCGATGTAAACAAAAATGAACAAGTTATTTAAACTAAAGTGCCTTTATATAGAAAGTAGCAAATAGTGGGTGTGGCTGGGCTTAAAAAGTTTCCAACACAACTTTTTTCTAGTGATGAAAACAGTGTAGCTATAATAAAACTAAATATGACACATGCCCGTAATCAACCCGAACAGAGGAACCAGTGTTCCCAAGCAAACACTGGGGCACAATTTTGCAATGATTTGTGATACTTTCTTTATCTATAGCAGTGGTATTCAACCTGTGTTCCGTGGAACCCTGGGGTTCCGTCGAACATTCAGGAGTTCCTCAACTTTAATTAATTGGTTTAATTCAGTTTTTTTTTTTCTTTAATGACTGCTTGGATACACTGATTTTGGTAAATTTTGAAAATTGTATAACTTTAAATCTGAGCGTGCTACAAATTTCTTGATCACCATTTTCATCTTCAGTAGGTCATATTATTTCCACAACAGCTAATTTTACTCGACAAAAAGTTCATATTTGTTGAGTAGTGATTATTATTTACTTCTTATATCACCTATCATTCAAATATATACTTTATACTGTATTATTGGATTTTATGTTTATAAATTACTATATTACTATGATTTTATGGCTTTAATGATGGCTAATAAATAATTAAGTACGATTCAAAACAGCATATCGCTAATATTTCGATTCAATTTTTATTTATAATTTGCATTAAAAATTATATTATAGGTATTGCATTATTTAAAAAATAAAATACATAGTATACCTACATTTAAAAAATATAGAAATATAGTCAGCTATTAATATCAATTTTGATGAAGACTAAATTCAATAGTAAACTTCTAAATTATTATTTTTAAACGTTTAACCTTAAAATTAAATAAAGACAGCCTATTGTGGCTTTTTTGCCTTAGGGTTCTAAAGAAATAGCATTTAAACTGTAGGAACCCTACAGTGTAATCCTGGTGTAAGAAGGTTGAAGACTACTGATCTAGGGACTTTATTTTAAACAGTTTACTTAATATTTTGGGTCAGAATACGTTTAAACAACTATTGTCTGCATCGCTTACTTTTTTAAAAACCGCTTTAATTATTTTTAGAACATAATAATTTACTTTTCCAATCTCTTTGTAATCTATAAAAATGTTATACTGCTAAACTTAGAAAAATATTTACCAAATATTATACTTTAATTTTTAAGAGTTACCGTGGCTCCTTGGTAAGACGGTTGTCTACGGAGCACAGGGACGTGGGTTTGAATCCTCCCACCTCCATCGGATCTTTATCTTTTATCTTTGAGTTACTCAGCAACAAGTATTTAATACTTAAAATGAGTACTTCTTTATACAGGGATCGTCAGTTGCAAGCGCAGAGTTACTTTAATGCACTCCTACGAACTATGAGTTTGCGTTCGACAATTATAAACCGTTAGAAATTGCTCTACAAACAGATTTTATAATTAACGTACTGGTGTGTTTCTCTTTCACTCACTCTGGCTCCTTGTAAAAGAATTACAAGTGCGCAGTTTGTCCATCAGCTTTATTCATTGTTTAAAGATGACTACGACAAACGTGCATATTCATTGTTGCTGTTTGTGCGAATTCACTGCATATATATAATTCACTGTGTGTGAGTTGGTCTTAGATTCTTACGTTACTCTTGCGTAAATCAATGGCGTAATACCTGATAGGCGTGGATAAACACGATACTCTTCATAAATGTCTATGAGCGAACATATTTTAATAATTGAGGTTAACTAATATTTGTTACACAGGGTTTCATTTAAAAAACACACTTAACCTCAATTCTGCGATAGGGATTGAGTTCATTTTAACAAGGTGGTAAAGTTATCTTCCTGTTTAGAAAAACGATATTTTTCATGAAAAAATTTATTACTATAATTATCATAGGGATTTTCCCTGTTCATATAAATTCTGATAAAATTTGTACCCACAAACTCATTTATATCCTGCACTTCTTCAATATCTTCTAAATATTCTTCCACTGAATCGCTCATTTAGAAATCTCAAATAGATAATAATCTTAATACACAAATTTAAACTACCGACATACGTTGTTTAAAAAATGTTGATTAAATTATAACTTAATTTTTTGAATGAGATATCAAATGAATGATCTTACGAAGAAACTGGATAAATGCACATTTTTATAAATCCAAAGAGTATAAAACTCATATCCCAGACATTTAGCATTCTGCCTCTCTGTTGGTCACCTTCGCACACTAGATATCTACGATATCCTGACATGTGTAAAATCTTACTTTCTTAATTTATCATTTCTTTAACATCTTCAAAGGCGCAGTTAAGTTTACCACCAACCCGGTGAATTCTAAACTTTTACTCTAAACTCTTCATTTGCGTATTGCATCTCATAATTAAGGTTGCTTTAATACACCTACATCATTACCGTAAAGGTTTAATTTTAAAAAAAAATCCTTAGGCACATTTTCAAATGAAATGAATTTCTTAAAGTGACATAAACGTTATCATAAAAAATCCATTAAGAATTTTACATTTAAGATAAAATTAGATATAGAACAACACCTGCCAGTTTCAAGAAACGATAAGTAAAATTACTGGAAGCATAACTTGCTAAAGAGAAAGGTTTCTAATTTCATAACAAAAACTTCTTCATAAAACAATTCATCTTTCGGAAGCGTTGACAAAAAGAAAGCCGTGCTGTTTTTTTATTCAAGAATGAAAGGAGTTTAAAAGAACGCGCCTTGATGTCAAGTTCCAAACAATTATTTCAGTCACGTCTGAAACTCTAATAAAATAAGAATTCAACGCGATATCCTGTGCGACTCACGTCTGTACTTCATAACGTAACCAACGCCATCTCTCAACATCTTTACCAACCCCCGAGAGCGAATAGACGATACTGCGGTGACGCCGCAAAATATTTACACTTCCTGGTTGTACAGAGTCAGTTTACGATTCCATTTTCCGATAAAGAGCATATCTTAAAAGTTGATAGGGTGTTCCTAGGGATTCACCTGGAAACGGTATTGGGTTCGAAGTTTACACATTGCATAGCAGAAGCCGTCGCTGTCACAAGAAAACCAACACAGGATATTAACTAAATCAGGAACATTCATTAACTGATAACTTTGACGAAATTTCAACTTAAATTAGTTTAATTTCATTAGGTAACGTTGTAACTCTGCTTTCATGTTTACATGCTATAATGAGAGATGTGTTTTTCTTTCATTAAAAATTTGTTTTACGTACAGTACTTCGTTTTATTAAAAAACCCTTCTATAAGAGTAAAGCAAAATGTTAATTAAAGCTGCGATCAAATTCATTAGCTACGTTAAGGTAGCTATGTGATTATTTTTCAAGTAATCATTTTGCTCTGAAATTTTACTCTTTTAAACATCCATTAAACGAGAGCAGTTTTTGCAGATAAAATCTAATATTTTGTTAAAGGGTTACTTGTTTACTCTCGTAATTAATACGTAGATTATATATTTGGACTAATACCTCCCGGGTACCATATAAGCACGCTTTCAAAATCACAAGATTAATACCAATTTTACCCAACGTACGGGTTATTACAACGTTATTTTTAGACACAATTATTTTTAAACAAAACCTTAACCATATTCATCCACATCTTTGTTTATTACCTTTGCTTTCACCCTCTTTATCTTCTGAATTCTTGTTTGTTCCTGTAACACAATAGGCACAAGTTATCATATTGTAATCAGCAAGTCATAATGTATTTATTATTTATGGTATAGAATGGAAACATCATCAGGGCTACGCTAATGAGTTCATGAAAAGTCTTCATTGCAACTAAAGTACTCACCATTGAAATGCGATAATAAGATAAAATAACAGGTTACCTGGAAATGTACTCATGTTTTTTTTTTTTTTTTTTTTTTTTTTATTTATTGTTTATAGACACTTCAGCGTCAAAGGCTATTAGTGTCTGTGATACAAGTTATATAGTTGTTAATACTAATCTAAGGTCTATTTTATACAGTAATTACATAATTATTATTTTTTTTTTTTTTTTTTACAGGGTATTTCATATTTTATTGTATAAGTTTGTGGCTTTTAGGTATTTCAGAATGTTCTTTGTCATGGTAGGTTCTTGTTTTAGTGCTTGTTGTATATCCTGTGGTATGTTGTACATAGTGCGCGCATACTGGTATTGTGGGCAATCTGTTATTACGTGCCTGACTGTCAGGGGCTGGTTGCAGGTCTCACATATCTTTTGGTGTAGTCTGGCCATTATATGTTCATGTGTCAGTTTTGTATGTCCAATTCTCAATCTGGTTATCACAGTTACTCATGTTTTTGCCTGCTCTATATTCAGTTCTAAAGCTTTTTGAAGTATCATCATCTTACAGAAACATATAATATTTAATGTAAAACCAGAGCCGGAGTAACGCATGTGGAACCGGGGCAATTTCCCAGGGCTCCGCTCTTGCTGGGGCCACGCGCTTGCATCGTATACAATACAAAATGGCCAATGAAGTATAGTCAGCGCTCACTTACCCAGAGTTCCGCAAAAAGAAGTACAGTTAGCTCACATTTGCACAGAGCCCTGCAAATTTTGGGGCCGGATCTGTGTAAAACCAACACCTGTCGCGATATTTTAAAAATAATTATTAATAATTGAAATATTCTGATGCACACTTCGCACACTTTCAAGAACTACACGCCACTGAACTCCAAATCTTTTTCATATATAGCAATTTATTCTGAGGGGATCTTAAAGATGTCTCCGATTTTTATGGGCATTCTGCCTGAAATCATGGAAATTAAATTTGCGAGCAATATAACACAAAACTATTTACTTTTATTGTTTATATTCGTGAACCCAAAATTCATACTACGTCTTTACGGTTGTTTATTTCAAAAAACATTTAAGAAAGTTGAATCTTAGCAAATTTAATCAAAATCTTTTTTGTTTTAGGTGTGGTTAACAGAAAAATCAAATACATATTCAATCGGACATAAATGTCAACTAAGTTTACCTGCAGTACACTAAAATTAAGATTGCCTTTTATTAGAATTTTGTAGGTATGGATAAAAAATCCTTATAAAGTCGATTATGTGTCTGTCTGTCTGTATGTCTGTCTGTTTGTATGTCTGTCTGAATGTCTGTCTGGAACTCGGAAACTCGAACGTTTTGAAACGGTCTTTCTAGACTTAGAGTTAAGTTTAGAGTAAACTCTACAGGTTTTGGAACGTACCCCTGAATATAACCTTTAATATGCCTTAAATTTTCATTTACCGCATATTTTGGTTAGAATTTAAAAGGATACAAGATTTATTCTAAGTAGCATTCGTCCTTTTGTGCAATCGTTTTGTAAATATTTCTAGATTAGTTTAAGGTTAAATTAAATATCGGTTTGTTTTGATATATTGTCACACTTGAATTTCAAATTAGCGCACCTGGGCTTTGCGCACTTTTGGTAGACGGATGTAGTTACTGCTGCGCCTAGTGGCAAAAAATATAAACTGGGTTTTATACTTCTTCTTTGAATTGTTCTGAATACTGGATTCTTTATTCTGTGTTTCTGTATTCCCGG
The DNA here is from genome assembly GCA_963971575.1 of Liopterus haemorrhoidalis. Taxonomy (NCBI): domain Eukaryota; kingdom Metazoa; phylum Arthropoda; class Insecta; order Coleoptera; family Dytiscidae; genus Liopterus; species Liopterus haemorrhoidalis. The sequence continues at coordinate 28,436,336 of OZ020616.1, forward strand.
CTGGCGGATATGAAGGCTGCATGGTTTTTCGTATTTTCCCGATTAAAATAAATCTTTAATCAACATTTTGGAAGTTATATACGTGGATGTTCAGTGATATTAGGTAGTCCAGTTACCTGTGACAGATTTTGTTACCATATAAATTGATCGTACTTTTATTTAAGAATATGGAGTACCAGCCGACTCCCGTACAGATAAGTTGATGATTTGCTCAGCTTGTTGTGGCGTGGTACTAATTTGTACGCCATTTATTGGTACTGTGGTTCATATTGCTTCTAGTTTTGGTACACATATATCCCTTAGTTGCAACTCATTAATACTTGTGATAATCTTGTGATCAACGAATGTCCAAAAGCACACTTGATTATTAGTTTTTTAAATTTCCAGCGCACAGCAACAAAGGCTATTTGCGCTCTTGGTTATTAGAAGGAATATGTAAGTTAAGAGCAGGTTATTCGGCTGTGTATTCATATCAAATTTCCGTCCCATAGCAATACTACCTATAATATCTAGAATAATCGAAACTATTATTTTAAAACGTTTGATAAGCTTTGCTGAAAAAGAAATGATCTTAACTAAGGAACAATTTGGTTTCTGGAAGAACCTTTCTACCATAGATGCAATATCATAGCTAACTAGTTGTATTATAAATGCTATGGAAGATAAATTTGAATCATTGTGTGCCTTCTTAGACTTATCTAAAGCATTTGACTGCGTATCTCACAAAATTCTAATAAACAAACTAAAACATAATGGTGTAAGAGGTAATTGTTTAAATGTTTTGAGATCATATCTAAATAATAGAAGTCAACAAGTGTATCACAATTCACTAAGTACGAAAGTAATGCTATCTCGGGATATACCACAGGGATCCATGTTAGGTCCATTTCTATTCTTACTTTTTATTAACGATTTACCTACTAATATTAATGCAGTTAAGTACAGTTCTCTTTGCAGACGATACATCATTCACAATTACCCGAAAGTATTATGATGATGCACTTGCTGACATACGGCGAATGAATTTACTTTGAATGAGGGCAAAACTATGCAAATGAGATATTCTTCCAGTCCAATTGCAGATTGTGAGACTAATAACCCCCAAATAAAATTTTTACGCATTTACTTTGACCAACAACTACACTGGAAAAATCATGTTAACGCAGTCAGTGTCAAATTGAGTACTGCAATATACGGAATTCGCAAGATCCAGCAAAGTGTTAATGAAGAAGCTGCTCGTATAACATATTTTGCTTTATTCCATTCGATAATGACCTACGGCATTACTCTACTCTATCAATAAAAATTTTTCTTTTCAAAAAACAGCAGTAAGGGCAATAGCTAATATTAATCGTAGAGATTCCTGTAGATCAAAATTTTAATTATTAAAAATATTAACCCTATACGGTGCATATATATACGGTAATGTAGTAGAAATTCACATACATGTTCAGAATTTATTATTAAAAAAACAATTGCGCAGTTACAGCACCCGTAACATCATTTTGTAAATATTGAGTCATCTTTTGATATTCGTCACAAAAAATATTCTTGCTACAAAATATGAGATGTATTACAAAATTCATCCCACAATACAAAAGTTACCCCAAAAGAAATTTAAAAATGTAATGCGAGAGTTCTTAGTTAACTTATGTCCATATAGTATTCTCGAATATATGAATTCCAAAATATCAAGGTACAAAACTGGGAATATGTAAACCTTATTTTATTTGTTTATTTATTTATTTATTTTTTTAATTACTATTTGTGTTTTAATTTTAATTTATAAATTTTGAAATATTTTGTAATACTATAGTGTAATTATTAATGAATCATAATTTTTTTTTTATATAATATTTGACGACCCTCTAAAACTTTTATTAATTTTATTCAATTTTCGATCGTGTATAACTGTCGGAAATATTGTAGAAGAATAATTGTGGTTATATCTTTTTGAGGTTATGTTGCACATTTTATGTATGTAATTGGGAATGCGGGTTCAATACGAACCGGGATCAGTGCACTACTCAGAATTCTTTAGAGATACAGAGATTTTATGATAGTAGGTTCAAGCTATGGGTTAGTTTGCTGTTTCGTTTATTTAATTGGAAATATTGTTAAATAACACATTTTGTATGGCTAGTATTAGTTACTTAGAATAAATAATAATTCTTAATTATTTGTTCCTGTTTTATTTACGAGAGCTTTGTCTCTTAGGAAATTTTTTTCTAGATTTACTGACAATCACATGAGAGATGGATGACGGCTTGAAGGAAGTCTGGCGCTTTAGAGTTTAAATATTTGCTAATTGCATTACCTCTACTTGAGCTAGCGACTATATGTTTGGCGTGTATAACTGGTAACGACTTAATTCTACCTCGCTATCTTATATAATATTCGCCTATCTCTGTTGTTTTTCGCCAATCATCAATTGCCATATCCGGAACTCTTCGTATGTAATCGAACAGTCTCGCGGTGCTGGGCTAAGAGAAGCATTCGGTGTAGGGAGTAGCCAGTGTGGTATTAGTAGACTGTAGTCTTGGACATATCTATATATCATGATACTAAAAACTGATGTAAACATACCGTATTTCAGCTGCGATTAAATCAACCTTTTTTAAGCGTTATTTCTATTATTCATTGCTAAAACCCTTTTCACTTTCATTTTGGTGAATATTTGGGTAACTACGAGAGTACACTCAAAAACCAAAATCTTTAAGTATCTCCTTTATTATTGACAATAGCAAAAAAGTATGACCAAAATTGTTTATAATAAAAAATAAAAAAAAAAGAAATCTTTTTTTATTGTATGAATTGCTTAATTTAGGTGAACATTTGGAGAGTTACTAGGGGTCACCCTAAAACTAATATCTTGAAATATCTCTTATTAGTTACTTTACCTACCTGAAAAAAAATTAAAATTCTTTCAGTTTCAGAAAAATAATCTTTTTTATATTTTCATTTGTTCGGCGTTGTAGGTCGACAGAAATTGTTTATCGGGCCACTGGCAGTCCATAGGCCACTAGTTTATATTATATTCGTTGATTTTCAAACCCTGTTTCGTGAATGCACTTGCCTAGACACATTCGAGAAGCAGAACCGACGCCAACTTAACGTGACTACGGAATTTGTCCTATAAATACGCCATAATCTATGAAAATATTCACATACACTGAGTGATATTTAGGTTATTGAGCAAAATATGAAAATTCTCAGGATTGAAATTATTTTCTCATCATTTTCTCGTAATTTAAAAGTGGTCTTCTAAGAGTAATATCCAATAGGTAAACCTAGGTCAGAATTACGACATCTAGACATTGTGACGTTCAGCTGTCTGATTAAAAATCTATATGTCAGCGTCTGACGTATGTTGCCTGATTACTAAATGCATACGCCGCATTTTCGTAATGAGGAAATATTTGTCATGACGAATGAATATTGGAACTGGGTCAACCATCAATACAAATACTTGGATGTCGCACAGTATCGAGGCAGAGGAACCTAATCAACTCCTCTACACGTACTAGTCCACACGGTGACGACCAAGACATCGACGCCAGATACTCGTACCGCTGGTGAACCAAGCAAGCAGTCACCATGTCAGTGGGAGAAGGCCTCTTCAGGCTCCTCGACTCCTTGATGGGTAGCCCCCATCTCGGAGATAGGTCCAAGCCGGTCCTGGCCAACACGGGGTGGACCGAAGACTTCCCCAACTCCATGAGCAAATTCAAACCTTATATTGTAAATTAGATAGATAATTAATAAATTTGTATTGTTAAAATCAGGAGTTGTCTTTCAATCAAGCCACCCACGTGCAGTGTTGAGCATTATCTAGATAATTTTATCTAGACAATAATAATAAGATTTAAATATATGTAAATATGAATCAACAATATTTGTTAAACGAGATACTTTTAACTGAATCCCCCTTAAATGAAAGCGATATGATCATGGATAATTTGAGTTTCGCGCCATAGCAGTGCTGCCCACGTGACAATATTGTTATTTACCAAAACCACAATACTGAAAATTGTTCAATTGTTGAACCTTTGCTGAATCATTGTTAAATATTAATTACCTTATAGGTTACTAAATAAATCATTTTTACAAAAAAAAAAAAAAAATGTACTATTTTTTGTAAAGAAGTTACAATCATATAAATATTAAAATAAAAACTTTGTGTTGGACTAATTCGAAAAGTTTTTAAAAATTTGTTCCACTTTATGTAAAACGTTGTTTCCGCTTCTGTTTTAGAAATGTAATAAAGTTTACAAGGTTAACCAGGCTGGTTTTAGTAGGAAAGCTGTAGCATTATGGGACATGGTTAGACAATTTAAAGTTAGTTAATGAATCATATTTTACTCAAAACATCGTAGAATATTACGCCTACAGCAGTGGTCTCCAACCCGTTGATCACAACGGCACATTTAATCGATCTCGATGATTTGATATTTGATGAGGAAAAAAAATCAACTTCTCTTATTCTGTACGTTGAAGGTGAAGTCATATTTTGGTTTCACGTATCTTTGGGACAGGGTTATTCGAAATGAAAATAATAAAATCCAAGTATCGTACCCATATAGTCTAGTGCCTACGCACCATATTTTACGTTGATACTGCACTTAATGATAATGGAATGCCATTTGGTACACGTGTTCCTTATAAAAATTAAATCATTTTGACCCGCAGCACCTATTTGTGAATCGAGGCAAATTCAAGATGGCGACGAAACTAGCGCGCCAATTACGATAACGATAACTGATTCTTATGATACAGCAAAATAGCTAAATACATATTTGTACAATGGACCTTTAGCTACAATTTGCCGCGTCGTACGCGAATTTTCGTTACTTAGTTTACAAGATACCGTCCATAATTCATTCTCAGACGCAAAAAAGTGATTTCCGAAATGGCTAACGATTTTCGTATGATATGGCTCGTTTTCTATTAATTTAATGCCGTAGATTACGAATCTGTTATCAAAATGGCGATAATTTAAAATTTTGATAGATTTTTCTCCCAAATTAGAGACATGTTGATATTCTCTATCACTGCAAATCTGCGTATATTAATATTTTGTTTATTTTTCCTTGGCTACAAGAATATGTGCGGAGTTTTTCTCTGCGGGGCGCCAAAATTAAGGTAGCGGCCGAAATGTGTAATATCTCAACTTCGTATTATTTTGACACTCTTTATATCGTTTTCGACCAAATCGGACCTGTAAATTACAAAAATTAAATAAAAAATGGCATATGACTTGTTATTATTCGGATTTGGCCCGAAATGAAATAAAAAAAATTACATATCCGGCCGGAACGGCTGTAAATTATAACATTTAAGTAAGATACTCCATGTATATACGGAATGCATCAATTTGCTTAGATTTGTTTGCAGCACCTGGTCTCAAATGAAGCCGCTTTCGAAATATCGCTCGAAAATCGAATTTTGCTATTTACATCAAATTTGTTGAGTTGTATATCAATTTCGGGTATATTGGAGTCGTAGATTTCGAAAATTGAGTTAATTTAAAGATTTGCTACACAAAAGATTTTATTTTGCCCGAAAAAAATAATTACATGTATTCTTTACATAGCAATGAGATTCATTACACGGCAGTGAAGTGTCGCTCCATCCAAAAAAGTAGTAAATAGCAGTTCTGACAAAATAATATAGATTACTACACAGTCAATACGATTCTAATGGTGGCCGAAAACTATTCTTTCGAAAATGGTTCAAATATTCTCAGATATTTTTTTCAGTTATCAGGACAACATTTTAATGTATTGATATATTCTCTATATGTGCCAATAATACTGACTTCCTCTACCACTTAATTCTATACAAAATGAAGATATTCGATGAATTTTTATTCAACACTAGTCTGAATCGAAGTCGAAACCTGGTGTGAAACATTATTTTGCATAATTAATTGAAGAAGCATTTTAAATAAACTTAAGAAATTTAAGAAATAATAAGTAATTTTTAATTATTAGGGAACGGACGTAATTAGCCCCTGAACTTGACTTGGCGTTTTCATAGGCGTAGTTTTTAAAAAAAATAATTTTGAAATATTTTACCCCTTTAAAAATTTAAAATAAACCTAAATTAAAATTAATAACGGCAATAATCAGTTCAATTGATGGCATGAATGGACATACTCTATCTCACTAGAATTTTATCTTTACATAGGCCCACCCAATTAGTGAGGCTTTCGACTTTGATTTGTAAACAAATATAAATTATTTTGTAAGGTAGGACTGGAAGTCAGTATTATTAGCAAACATAAAGGAGCTATCAACACATTAAAAAGTTGTCCTAATAACTGGTAAAAATATTAGAGAATATTTTAACCATTTTCGAAAGAATAGTTTTCGGCCACCATTAGAATCGTATTAAGTGTGTAGTAATCTATATTATTTTGTCGGAACTGCTATATACTACTCATTGGATGGAGACACTTCACTGTCGTGTAATGAATGTCACTGCTATGAAAATAATACATGTACTTGTACTTGTAAATTTATAATACATTTTTTTTTTCGGGCAAAATACAATCTTATGTGCAGCAAATCTTTAAATTAACTCAATTTTCGAAATCTACGACTTCAATATACCCGACATTGATATACAACTCAATAAATTTGATGTAAATAGCAAAATTCGATTTTCGAGCGATATTTCGAAAGCGGCTTCATTTGAGACCAGGTGCTGCAAACAAATCTAAGCAAATTGATGCATTCCGTATATGCATGGAGTATCTTACTTAAATGTCATAATTTACAGCCGTTCCGGCCGGATATGTATTTTTTTAAAATTTCATTTCGGGCAAAATCCGAATAATTACAAGTCATATGCCATTTTTTATTTAATTTTTGTAATTTACAGGTCCAATTTGGTCGAAAACGATATAAAGAGTGTCAAAATAATACGAAGTTGAGACTTTACACATTTCGGCCGCTACCTTAATTTTGGCGCCCCGCAGAGAAAAATTCCGCACATATTCTTGTAGCCAAGGATATGCCCTACAGATTTAGGAATAATTGAAACAAAATATTAATATACGCAGATTTGCAGTGATAGAGAATATCAACATGTCTCTAATTTGGGAAAAATATCTATCAAAATTTTAAATTTTCGCCAGTTTGATAACAGATTCGTAATCTACGGCATTAAATTAATAGAAAACAAGCCATATCATACGAAATTCGTTAGCCATTTCGGAAATCACTTTTTTGCGTCTGAGAATGAATTATGGACGGTATCTTGTAAACTAAGTGACGGAAATTCGCGTACGACGCGGCAAATTGTAGCTAAAGGTCCATTGTACAAATATGTATTTAGCTATTTTGCTGTATCATAAGAATCAGTTATCGTTATCGTAATTGGCGTGCTAGTTTCGCCGCCATCTTGAATTTGCCTCGATTCACAAATAGGTGCTGCGGGTCAAAATGATTTAATTTTTATAAGGAACACGTGTGCCAAATAGCATTCCATTATCATCAAGTGCAGTATCTTTCGACGTAGGCACCAGACTACATATTACTTACGGCCATTTGCTTGATTTTATTAGGTTGGCAGTGTCTGTAACCCGGATAGATACTATAGATACTATAGCCTAACCCGTACTGTTAGGCTATAGTCCACTTGCGGATACAGTTGAAAATACATTAATTTTAAACGTTTTAATAAATTTAAAACAAGTATTATTTAAAATTTAATTAAATAGGTCTAGTTTTCTTAAATTTATATTTCTTGAAATATTTTAATAAACACTGTCACTATCCAGCATTACGTTTATTACCTTTTTTTTATAAGTAGATCTTGGGTATAAAATGTGATTTTCGGATTTCCACAAATGGTTGGAGACCTCTGACCGAGCGCAGTACAGTGCTTTCCAATCTGTCGTTCGCGAATCTCCAAACTTCTGTGGCCCTACGGACACAGAAAAATATTGATAATATCATATGGATAAGGAAAATAGATCCCTTAATCGCGTAATGAGTGGACAAGATGGGTTCGATAGTCAGCATAGGTACTTTGCTAAAGGAGAGTGTATTTTATGGTTGGGTAACTATGTTCTCAGTCAGTTAGTTCTATATGTTTTAATAAAGGATTGGTGTACCTATTGGTGTTTTATTTAGACTTGATATTGAATAATAGATGGATACACTGCATTTATATATTTTTTCCGTTACATTTAGTTGAACCTTTGTACATTATGTACTCTTGTGGTATTATATAAAATAAATTGTTTCAATGTTCAATTACTTTTTTACCGACCGCCAACATATATAAAGGAGGTATTATGATCATACCGATTTTGACATTTCGAGATTTTGATGGATCTCCACAAATTGAGATCCCTACATAACGTTTTGACTATTTTTAGTATGATTTATATCGGTCTGTCTGTCTGTCTGTCTGCCGGTTTGTGTACACGTGCAGAGAAAATTAGGCTAAAAGGATTTTTATGAAACTTCATATTTAAACTTTTGACATCAATGGCACGAGTTGATCAGCTTTTGATAAAAATCAGTTAACTAGAAATGGGAGTTTATTCGTGTCGGTTTTAAGATATTGGCGAATATTTCACAACAGAAAATATTTCGAAAACATTTATTTAACAAAAGTTGCTATAAAAGCAATAACTAACAACTTTTATTTGAGACATTTTTTGATAAAGCAGCATAAATTAAACAAGTACTGTGTGATGGCGGTCGGTCCTGTGGTGTCCCAAGCTGATTTTTTGAAAATTATTGCAATGGATTGTGAAGAAATAAAATCTCTGAACAGGCATAAACAATGCCTAGTTGATTTGACGGTTTTATGTAGTTACTTTAAGAAGGGCACAACAGTGTAGTTCTCACAAGTTTTTTATACAAAACTGAAACAAAATTGTTAACAATCTGTACATTCGGATTTATTTATACAGATAATGAGGTCACGTAGCAGTCAAAGACATACATAGGGTTCGCACCACTCGCGCGAATTATTAATATTTATGTGGGGGGGTTCTCAATCAAACATTATTTTTAGTTTAGTTACCAAATAAGATTCGAACCATTTGTGTCATGTTAATTTTTGTACTATGTTCTAGGTGTACGCGACCGCCGTTCAGGTTACCTGTATTATTGCAGTTCACGAATGTATGTTATATACATTCATCTCGTGTCTTAGTGTATTTTAGTCGCTCATTTCGGTCTCCACATCATCCGAGCTCTTAGTATCGTGCGTCTTTAACCAGATGTAGAAATAGTCTTGTTCTACATCATTTCATTCAATCTGCTTTATTATCGTGAATTTTACTCATGCATTCACATTCGTGTATATCTCGAAAATATACGGTGTGGACTTGTGAAATCGAACGTGGCTGTGTGTCCAAACTCTAAATTCCAGACCTGGGGTATTACGAAGTCTACAGCATCTCAAAGGGCCCTTTGTTACGTGACGTTTCAATCACTAGGTAAGTCCATCATGTATATATCCAATGCTGTCTCCAGCATTCTACAACTGCGTGAAATTGCACCCAATAAAGTCCATTCGCTTTATTTCGTATTTTTCAAGATCCTGTGTCCTGCCTTACGATTGTCGCGAACGTGCTCCTCGGAGCAGGAACCTGGTCAATGTCTCCGTCTAGGAACATTGCAGGTTCTGCAAATAACACACAGTATTCACTTAAACGAACGGATGCTGTGTGGGTACATAAGTTCACCGTACATCGCATTACCATCTATACGTTGATAATTGTCTGAATATTATGTATCTGTACTAAGTTTGTATACATATTATGGTATGGTAATGCGACGTTTTTCTCTTTATAAAAAATCCGATTGTACATCAATATTTGTTGCGAATTTTTATTTATCTAATAGAGTATGTTTAATTGTAAAAAGAAAATATTTAGAAATTCTTAACAAATTGCATTATAGACGCCTTGTTGTAAATCAATCAACACCTTTGCGTATTGTGAAAATTACTTATCGTTATTGTACTTGATGTTATATTTTTGCCGTTACCTTGAATCTGCCGTGGTTCTCCAGTATCATATTTATCGATAAATGATCTGAACTATAAGCAAACATGCGGAAAAAATTGACGTAGTATTTGAACATTTTTAGACAAAACTATCTAAATATGAAAGTTATTAGAAACCCATAAATATATTTAAAAAAATACAGAATATTACTGTCTGATATCTATTATTATGTTATTGAGCGATAACATTTTTACAACATTTTTTTCTACAATTAAAATTATCTTATTAGATAGAAAAAATCACTGCAAATTTTGACGTATAGATTGATACTAATTTTATTTCAGACTGTTAATTTTGTATAATAAACTTGAAACCGTTTTTTCTGGTACGTAATCTTCGAGCCACATGTAAAAACCGAGTATGTAATCGTCGAGCAACATGGTTCAGGACACCCAGTTCCGAAACCCTGTTCTTGAACCGAGTCTAGACTAGGGTTGCCAACTTCTTCTGCGACATTTCCTGGACATATTGCTCAAAACTGAAATATATGTATAGGTATATATATGTATGTAATTTCACAATAGTTTCACCGTATACCTAGTATTGCGAGGAAATTTTTTTATGTACAAAAAAAAATATGTAAAAAAATAATAACACAGTTTTTCATGCTTTTTTTATTATTATACGAGCCTGATGATCCAATTTTATTCATAGTAATAATAATAATAATAAATCTAAAATCTAATAGGAACAATATCGAAAATTATATTGTTATAAATCAGCGGTCGGCAAACCGCTGCCCGCGGGCCCTTGGAGGCATTTTATGCGGCCCGCTAATATCCGCAAACAATTGCACCAATTGTGTTTTTTCTCTGCACTTTAAAAATTGATGTGAGACCATTGTTTTTGTTCTTTACTTTCATATGGAGAGGGCACCAAAATATTATGTGCGGTCCGCGCCATCTTGTTATAAGGTCAATGTGGCCCACGGTCCAAAAAGTTTTCCCGCCGCTGTTATAAATAATCAGGAACTCAAAACAAAAATTATTGTTAAGATGTATGTACGACCAAAAAGTATTCTTAAACGCTTTCTCTGAAATTCCGGGATATTCGACATTCAACCTGGATTCTGGACAGCAAATTCGATTCCTGGACAATCCAGGCCAATCCTGGACGGTTGGTAATACTAGTCTAGACTCGGAATTGGATACCTAGATTAACCCGTGTCCTTTTTTTTTTTTTTTTTGTTGCTCTTCACGTGGATATTAGACGGTTGAGCGCGAATTTTCAGCAGTTGGGTTCGCTATACGCGGTCATTGTCAGTCAACATGCTCAACAATTACCAACAGTTGCGTTCGATAAACTCGCTAATGATACAGAATGCAGGAATTTTTTGAACTTCTTAAAATTAACATTTTTTTTTTCTTGTAAATTTAATAATATTACTTCTGAAAAAAGTATGCAAATTATTGTAATGAAACTACAATTTGCTAACAACATTTTAATATTTCTACACATGAGGTCTGTTTATCAAATTAATACCATTTTTGAAGTGATGTTTGTCAGAGTATGTGGTTATCGTGTTTTGTTACACGATAAATCAAAAACAAATACTTCGAATCAACTATCGATTTCGCAAAATTTAGCGTCATAATAGGCGGAAATGATTACATTTTGATAAAATTTGTACAAAGGGAGATGTTTTTACCTGGAGAGGTGTTTACATTTAACTATGTAAAACGTTTATTAATTAGACTGTGTTTTTATTTAACAGTTTATTTAATTTAACATTTTATTTAATGCAAATAAATTTGCAATTAATTAAAATATCAAGATAATTGCATTTAGAAACCATGGTGCGCGAAGAAAAGTATTCATATCGTCTTCCAGATAATACCAAAATATATACAGCAGAAATATATAGTATATTAAAAGCTACAGACTTCGTAAAACAGTCAAATAACACAAGATTTGTCATCTATACGGACTCACTGAGTGCTATCCAAGGCATACATCAAATATACACGAAGATACCATACATTCAAACAATTCCAGATAACATTAGTCAAGCAATAATCAACGGTAAAAATATTACCATTGTATGGATACCATCCCATGTAGGCATTCCTGGGAAAGAAGAAGCCGACCAAACAGCCAGAGAAGCCACCAGAAATTACTACCCAGAATCTACTACTGATTGTCAACTTACTAATGATTTCAAAACTTTGTGTAAAAAAAGACTAAGAGAACATTGGAACAACCACTGGACTACACTTACCAACAACAAGCTAACATCCATAAAACCTACCACTGGCCATTGGAACAACAAGGCAATAGAACAGAACAAGTTATTTTAGCTAGGCTAAGGATAGGACACACGGCAGTCACCCACAAACATATCTTGGACCACTCAGAACCACCATCCTGCGATGTCTTCAAAACTAAAATTACTGTCGAACATTTACTACTCCACTGTCAAAAATATAACACACACGTAATACACAACTCACTCACACAAGCATTGACACTTGCAATACTACCCTCCAATTCCAGTGACTAGAAAACATAATACAATTCCTAAAAGACGCAAATTTAATAAACCACATATAAACTTAAAAATAAACCAATAAATATGAAAAAAACATTTTAAAATTTCTAGAAGATGTAAATACAGTTTTTGGTAAACTTAACTGACAATATATAATATTCCACATAATTTCTAATAGCCTACATATTAATAGCCTACAAGTTTTTAATATAATTAATTATATTAAAAACTTATGAATATTATATTTATTTTGTAATTATATTAATTATGTAAAACATATATTCCAGGGTGCTAATAACCAAGCAGTTGAAGGTAGGTAAGATTTTTTAATAAATACGTTATTTTTTATTGATTACAATTGAAAACGGTGTGTATATATCAGTTTTTAAAAATTTCTCGTATTGCTAGTAATTTTCATTATTACTTATTACTAAACCATTTATATACAAAAACCATAAAAATGTATAATGTGAATTTAAGCAACAAGTATTACAATAGACAATTATCCCACATTCAAAGCTTATAGCGCCGCCTATGTTGTAAGATGGCAATGGTTTTGGTAAATAGTACTCTTAATTCAAGTAATGCTGTGTTGATCTTGAGGGACAGTATATTCTTAATATATATTCAACTCACACAAAAGAAAAATAACACCAAGGTGATTGTGGTGATTTCAACTGACTGACTGACTGAATATGTGCAAACTATCCATGCATGAAACGTTTCAAATTTTATAAATTGACAAACTAATTTTAATAAACTGACGAATAAAAGAGAACCTGCGTTTTATTATATATATATAACCCACGTGTAGGATGGTTTAAGACCTGAACCAATACCACCTATATATTACAAATCATGGTTCAACGGGAAAAAAATTGATCTGAATACCAAAAATGCTTTGTTGACTACTAACGCATTACCCCCTCGCATATATTTCCTACCCAAGATCCATAAGGAAAATGTTCCATACAGGGGTATTGTATCCAGTATCAATTCCCCTACCTATAAAATGTCACGGTATTTAGCCAAAATTTTGTCCAACATTGTTGGGAAAAATGAAAGTGACGTTAAAAATAGTTTTGAGTTCGTTGGTAAGGTACGGGGTGTTGTAATTCCTGAAGGACATATCATTATATCATTGGATGCCGAATCCTTATATACCAACATACCAGTGGATCTTGCTTTGTCCATTATTGATAAAAAATGGGAAACTATTAGGGAATTCACAAGTCTCTCCAAGGAAGAATTCAGGGATGGAGTAGAATTTTGTCTCAATAACACCTATTTTGACTTCTTAGGTGACATCTACACGCAAACTCATGGTTGTGCAATGGGAAGCCCTATAAGTAGTATCATAGCCAACATGGTAATGGAAGAAGTTGAAAAAACATGTTTAAACAAATTACAAGAAAAACCCTTCTATTACTATCGCTATGTTGATGATATTAACATGGTTTACAACAAAGCGAGAATCAATGAGCTACTTGACACCTTCAACTCATACCATCCACGCCTTAGATTCACCTATGAATTAGAGGAAAACAACAAAATCTCATTTTTAGACACGCTATTGATCAGGTCAACTACATATAATAGCATCAAAACAAATTGGTATCAAAAACCAACACATAGCTACCGATACCTAAATTATTTCTCGAACCATCCGTACAACTTGAAAATCAACACGCTAAACAACGTTATTGATAGAGCTATCAAACTGTCCCATCCAGAGTTTAGACCACAGAACTTAAAATTAGTCACGGATGCGTTCAGAGAAAATAATTACCCTATAAAGTTGATAAAAAGATGCATAAAAAACAGAACCTGGGCAGCATATAATAGGAAAGAATTATTGACACAAAATGCAGAAGGCAACACAATAATGTACTCTAGTTTCCCATACCATAATAAGAGCTTCACAAGCTACAAAAGAATTTTTGAACAACACAATGTTAAACTAGCATTTGCAACATCGAACAACAACAAACGGAACTTTTCCAACATGAAAACAAAAATCCCGTTGCTAGAAAATTCGAATGTTGTATATCAAATACCTTGCAAAGGTTGTGATCTCTCCTATATTGGCACCACCAGCCAGATTTTGAGGAAAAGGCTAACCCAACATCGCTCTGACACAAGGCTAAAACCCAATAGCACTGCGTTAGCAATCCATACCAATAATACCGGTCATGTATTTAATTATGAAGGAGTAAGCATACTTGATAAGGAAAAAAATTTGGACAAAAGACTCATCTCCGAGATGCTCCACATTCAAACAGCTAAAAATCAAGTTGTCAATAAAAAAACGGACACGAATGAGTTGAACACTGCCTACCAAATTTTATTATAAAAATATTACATTGTTTTATAATCACTGACATGGATTTGACTTGCAATTGTCTTATCTCTGTAGGTCAATGCACTCTATCAGCTGGTGACGTATCTTGTCTAGTTTTTTCATACCTGTACAAACCATCGTAGAGGTATCATGTGTTTCATTTTATTAACTTGACATATGCAATTAGCATTTATTTTTTTAAGAAATTGGTAAGTTTGTCTCTATTTTCTGATTTTGGAATGCTACCTTGTTTGTATAATTCTCTGTTCAAATAATTATGAATTGTTTCAATGATTGTAATGTATTATATTTATTTTTTTTAGACTGATGATGTGTAAATTGGATGTACACGAAACGTTTCATTTTATTTTATTTTATTTTATTGACAATATAAACTGACGAATACCAAGAGAATATTGTTTTATATATATATATGGAATGATATTTAATTTGGGAAGAAAGGAAGGGGGGGGGAGAGGTTTTCAATATTTATATTTTTCTTTCCAATCTATTAAATCCAGGGAGGTACGGAGAGAACTTACGGCTAAGCTTGTCGATAGCGGTAAATCGCCAAGTGCGGCGGGAGAAAGTTAAACAACAGTCATATTGTCACAATTATGGTATAATTGTAGTCTAATGTCCCAATTCCTTGAGCAGCCTGTAGGCTGTGTAGGTCAAAGTTGCTGACGTATGGTTTTAAGAATTAAAGAATGTGCAGGGTGTTGCGTGTTTGCCAACATAATTGTTGAACTACATTCTAATAAGTTGGTAAATATTATTCAATTGTGAAGACTATGGTCTTTTATTGCTAACAATTACACAAATGAATAATATTTCCAAAACAATTGAGGTAGGACCTGACGTCATAATGTCCTGGTTAACAGTTATAAAATGGTCTTAGGGAATAAAATCTGTAGTCATTCTTGTGACCAGTCATCAGTCCGCATCACAGTACCCAAGGGCCAGACGAAGGGCCAGATGAAGTCGCCAAGACGTGATGTGAGTGTTGTCTACAGGGCTTCTCCACGTGTTCGCCTCATGCGGATACCTGGGGTGGTTCAACCGATCCTGGAGAAGTCGGGGCAAGAACGAGACAAACATCAGCTTCTAAACGGATAACATCAGCAGCCATTTTACCAACAATCATATTCTGATGTAAATTAATCCTATATAATAAATTTTGTAGAAAAGATTCAGTTTTTGACTTCACCCCGTGACAATATTGTGTCACCAAAAATGGCCGAAATATTATAAGCATATATGGAACTTCACAGTATTTATTCAGTTAAAATTAAAAATAATGGTCAAATATAAAAATATTCATTCTAAATATATATTTTTTTCTCAACACTCGCACAATAATAATATAACACAATACAAGAACGAGTCCGTAGAAAAATAAAATTAAAAAAAAAAGAAACAGTTTTCGATGGTAAGTTCGAGGAAATATTCACAAAACTGGTAGCACAAAGACAGAATGTAAACAAACAACATTAGCTAACACAATATGGCCGCACATGTTTGGCGTGGGAACAAGGTGATACGATGACATTAGCTCCCTGATTAAAGCGCATCCTCTTGAAAAAAATGCTGGATCCGACCACGGATTACAAATATACTGCAAAACCGCATTAATTAATTAATGCTTTTCAAAATATTCGCTTTTAAGATTTATACACTTTTCCATGCGTTCAAACCAATTCTTGAAACATTTTTTCCACTCTGAAGTTGGTATCTCAAAACATCATTTTCGAAGGCTTCAACAGCTTCTTGAGGTGATGAAAACCGCTGTCCACGCAACAACAAATAAAGTCGTTAGAGGATAAATCTGGTGGTTACGGACAATAAGACATTAATTCGATGTTTTTCTTCTTCAAATAATCAATCGTTTGACGTGCTGTGTGGGAGCTTGCATTGCCATGATGAAGAATGATGAGATGTATTTGGTTGTTTTTCCTGATTTTGACTTCTGGCAAACAAATTGTTGTATACCATTCAACATTAACTGCACTCCAATCCTCTATAGAAATGGTTATTGAAATGTCCAGTACAACTGATGAAACAAGCGATCATTTTCTGGAAGTGCTTCGTGAACGAACAACTTTTGTGGGTTTCGATTCATCTTGGAAGACCAAAACAGTGGATTGTTGCTTAGTTTCTGGTTCATATGAATAAATCCAAGTTTCGTCACCTGTAACAATGTTGTATACGGATTTTGCAGTTCCCAGGTTGATTTTTTTTAGCAATCCCTTTTTATCCGAGCCTTTTTTTGAACGTCGGTCAAATTATGCGGATTCCATCGGGAACAGCTCCTTTTCACAGCTAAATGTTCATGCAAAATCGAATGTATTGCAGTCTGCGATATGCAAAAAGATGCCTCTATCTCACGGTAAGTCACATGCCGATCTTCTTCAATCATTTTGCGCACAACATCGACGTTTTTTTGAATCACAACCGATTTTGGTCGACCTTCACGAGATTCACCAATGACAAACGCACGACCACGACGAAATTCTGCAAACCAATTGTAAACAGTCTTTTCTGATGGTGTTTTATTACCAAACGTTGAACGAAGCGAATCTATGTATTGTTGTTGAGCCTTTACTAAAATCGTAAAAAACGCAAACCTTCACGAGTAATATCTATTTTTTCACAAACTTGTTGTTTTTAAACGATCACTGTGAACAAACTACTCGGTCAATTTATAAGCTGCCGCTGATTTCACAATAACAAATGTCTTGAATTTTACGAATATAGTAATGACACATTTAAATATTGCCATCTAGTGGTCGTTTGTAAAAACATAAAAGGTAATCCTCGTATGAAGAGATTAAACTCACTATAATGAAAAAAGCATATGTAGGTGTATATATAAAACAGTGTATCTATTGTACAATAAGAAAACAAAATCTGACAACATTACTCCAATACGTTCTTAATATATATTCAATCCATACTGAGTCAAAAGATAAAGACCGCAGTACCCCACCACAAAATACACATACGCGCACCCTGTTCACTATGCGTTTAATTTTATTATGGTTAGTTTGAAGTTTGTTAGTTAATTTACCATTATCTGTTTCCAGATTATCTCAACTCGCATCAGTATCAGTCTATTTTATTCCAGACTAAATTGAAAAAGACTGTTCAACTTTTAGATCACAAAAGAATATTTAAGAATTTACGAAACACAATTCCGGAGATATTCCTTTATACAATTTTTATGCAGCACACAACTGTCAGAATGAAATTTATTTTGCTGACGTATAAGTTGTCAAGAAATACCAAATTCACTGATTTCATTACGAATCAGTTGGAGTAGAATCTTAACGTTATTGCTTCAAAGCGGTTTCCTATCCTTTATGCTTTCCTATCTTTCATACCCCCTTGAAGAAGCTGCTCCTATCTTTGCAGCCACAGTTTTTAACATAACATTTATGGCTGTCTCTGTCGGACATAAAGATGGAAGTGTTTCCTTACATCTCTCTGTGATGCCTTCAAGTTGTACTATTACGAATCTAAGCTTTCCGGATCCAGAAACCGCTATTATTGTTTCTTTGTGTGGATGCTGTCTCTGTCCTTATCTTGCACTGTACCCATCACTGTTGTGTTTATTGTTATCTATCGTTGTAGCATCAACTCGAGTGAAAATTGATTCATGTTGTATCTTAACTTGTAACAGTCGCTTGCTAAATGCTTTTCTAATACTGTTTAACTGAAAGACTCAATAATATGTACCACATCTCTCTATCTGGATGCATTAATTAAATTAAATTGTTGAAGATAAAGTATTATAACATTACGATAAAATTTGCCAGGTATAGTTTAATCTGTCTCACTGTCTCAATTTTATACCTTGCGACCCGTTGAAACTAAAATAAATAATCCATAGTTTAAAGAACTCTGGTTTAAATAAATCAATTTGTTTAGAGCAAGTATCTTATCAATGTTAAAATCAAATCTTGAGTTCCACTGTTTTCCGAAAAAAATATTAGTATAGATCAGGGCTGTTCAACCTTTTTGTATTTGAGATCTACTTTTTTAAATAAATTGTTACCACGATCGACTGGAACGCGTAGCCGGTCACCAGGGGGGGGGGGGTTAATTTTGTGCATTCCCGGATGAGAGAGTTCTCTCCCGGGAAGAAAATGTTGAAAAAAATTTATTTTTTTCATGTAAAAATAATCTAATACGTAAAACGAAATTAATATATATATATATATATATATATATATATATATATATATATATATATATATATATATATATTATGAAGATTCTTCATAGGCCCTCCAAGACCGCACTTTTAGCCCGACGGTTAACACATTGATCGCCAAAAAAATGTATGCAAGATGATGTTTTGTTGGTTATGATATGTTAAGATAATATTTTTTTTCAGTGTATTTTCATAAATTAGTGTTGTTTTGATGTGCGATCACCGGTCTCCGATACGGAAAATTTAGGAAAATTATATTTTACACCGCGCCTGACCATTTTTACTTTATATTAATATAATGTATTTTTATACATGGAAGTAACAGAAAACTACGGTCTACTTAAGATCTACTTAAAATCACGCCGCGAACGACCGGTAGATCGCGATCGACTGGTTGGGCAACCCGAGTATAGATCATTGGTTCTCAAACCCTGGGTCGTGACCACAGATTGGTGGCCAACTAATGTTAGGAGGCCGCGGACTCACTTTTGATATTTGGAGAAATTGTTTTTTCTTGCTGATCACGTTTCCCGAGTTCGTTTTCGTTTTGCTCGTCAGGTTTATGTAAAATCCTTTTCTTGCTCATCAGATTTCTCAAAATCTTCTTTTTTTGCTCATCATATATTTCTCAAAATACTCTTTTTAGGGTTTTGTAAGTCTGTCGGCACGGTAGGAATTGTAGCCAAACGGCTTAACATAGAATGTTGAAATTTGGTACGCTTATGCAACTCTTTGACCCACATATAAGAAAAATACTAAGAGTTTAAAAAAAGACATCCCGGGATAAATATAAACAAATATGTATTTAAGAAAAAAAAATTTTTTTTTTAATTTTTAACTTTTGTCCCCGTATCTCCTAGAGGAGTTAGATCTAAAAAATTGTTCAGATCTAAAAACCGGAAAAAAATTTCTATAATGAAAATTGATGGGAATAGGAACAGTTCAACAGGAATTTTTGATCAGATTAGTTTTTCGGAAAATATCGATTTTTTTGTCATTGATAAAAAAAAATATATTTTTTAAAAAGTTATTGTGGCGTATCAAATGAAAGCTTTTAAGTCGTAGATTAAGAAACAAAACTAGTTTTTTAAATTCGTTTATTTTTATACGATTTTAGTCAAAAAGCTAAAAAAGTTGTCCCGCCCGCTTTTTCTCAAAGGGGTTAAACTAAAAATCTAAAAAAAAATAAATAAAGGTAATGTACATTGATTTGAACCGGGAACGTACGAGAGGAATTTTTCAGAATCAGATAGAGTTTTTAAAAAATATTGCTGTTTATCTGTTTTTGACAAAATTATTATTTTTCAATACATTGCTAAATTATAGCTAATAATGATATAGATTTTTTGTATTTATGGCTAAGATAGTTTGTCATTTTACCGACCGCCAACATATATATTTGGGAGGTATTGTGATAATACCAATTTTGACGTTTCAAGATTTCGATGGATCTCCACGAATTGAGGTCCCTACATAACGTTTTGACTATTTTTAGCATGATGTCTGTCGGTATGTATGTCCGTCCGTCTGTCTGTCTGTCCGTCCGTCTGTCCGTCTGTCCGTCTGTCCGTCTGTCCGTCTGTCCGTCTGTCTGTCTGTCTCTGTACACGTGCAGAGCAAATTCGGCTGAAAGTATTTTTATGAAACTTCATATTTAAGCTTCTGCCATCAATGGCACGAGTTGATCAACTTTTGGTAAAAATCGGTTGACTAAAATTGGGAATTTACTCGTATCGATTTTAAGATTTTTGCGAATAATTCACAACAGAAAAATATCTCGAAAAAATTTATTAAACAAAAGTTGCTATAAAAGCAATAACTAATAACTTTTATTTGAGACGTTTATTGATAAAACGAAAAATTTCGAATAAAGTCTCAATTTTTTCATATTTATATGTAACGTTTCCATGGTCATGATAAATAATATCTCTGTTAGAAAATATTAGGTCAAGTTATTTCTACTCTGCTGCTAGAATGTAATTTATATAAGTACTTTATGATGGCGGTCGGTCCTGTGGTGGCCACAGCTGATTTTTTTGGAATTACAAATATATTTAACAGCAAATGAACAGCATATGAAGACCACACTACACTTTACACTGTAGAGTGTACTCTTCTAGTTAGCACAATGGCCTTTCATCAGATTCCTTAAAATGTTTTTTTTTTTATCAGATTTCTCAAAATTCTTTTTTTGTTCATTGGATTTTCAGAATCGGTTTTCTTGCTAATATGATTTCTCAAATCGTTTTTCTTGCTCATCAGATTTTTCAAAATCTATTCTCTTGATAAGATTTCTTAAGATCTTTTTTGTGCTCATTATATTTCTCAAAATCCTTTTATTTGCTTATCAGATTTTCCCAAATCCTTTTTCTTGCTCATCTAATTTCCCAAAATCATTTTTTACTCATTAGATTTCTCAAGATCCATTTTCTTGTAGGAACATCAGATTTCTCTAAATCCAATTTTTGCTCATCAGATTTCTTAGACCCTTTTTCTTAGTCATCAGATATCTCAATATCATTGTTCTTGCTCGTAATTTATCTCGAAATCCTTTTTCTTATGCTCATTTGTTATTTCGAAATAATTTATTTTGCTTACTGGTTTCGGATACTCGCTTCCGAATACCCGGTTCCGAATACCCGGTTCCGAATAACCGGTTTCGAATACTCGGTTCTAGGCTCGGTTATTCGGAACTGGGTAAGCCCAGAACCGGCTCATTTTTTTAAACCGGTTCCAGTTTCGGCATGTTTTGACAGCATTTGTGACAACACTACTTAATATCTCTTTTGCATTATTATTCATTGATAACATTCAGCTGATAGCACATACAGACTAATACCGTGCGATCATTATTTCTTGTCCGTTACATAACAGTAGACAATGAATTTAAAAATATCAAAACTGTATTCTAATTCACAGCTGAAAATCCCAATTTAACAAAGAACCAATCAGAATACTTCGTTTGCCCGAACTCACCCGAGGCACAACGAAAATTTGTGTTGCTAACTTAATATCTGTTATAAAATCATTGGCGTGTAGAGAAAAATAGTGTTCATTTAATAATCAATTCGTATAAGGTAATAAAAATAGAAATAAGTTTGATGTTTCTGTCAACATAACGTTCAAGATTTAATGATCGCTCTGTCTAATTCTAATACGTCAAAGATTCCTCGGTTGCGCCTCTGGTGTAAGTGTTACCCAGCGATAAATATCATTGTTACAAGAAAAAAAAAAAAAAAATTGTGACACCCGTTTACCGAGATGATCGAAAGAGATCAGTATCATAGTAAGATTGCAATATTATGTTTACCTAACATTTTATAAGAAAAATATTGATGTGCTTATATTGTATTATATATTGATGTCTAGCCATTTTTCATTATGACATGAAGCGGATGTTGTCCAAATATGTCGGTCACTACTGGAACAAAATATGATAATACAATACACCAAAAAAATCGAAGGAATTTTTCACAACTGTCAAGTGAAATTCTTGTACCCTTATCCTATATAAAAGAAAATATTTTCCTCGAAGAATCATCTTTAGTGACAAAATGTGAAGTTTGGACCTTTCAGGAATATTTTTAGCAAAAACTTTTTCATACAGCTAAATAGATCCATGTATCAAAAAATTATCGATACAATTCTTGTTGTCAACAATGTAAACATTTTGTATGTAGGGACATTTTAATTAACTATATGTTTAATTTTATGAGGAAGTTAATCAGAAATACTCTGGTGTCTGAATAAGCTATAATTCTGTCTACATTTAACAACATTGTTATAGAATGTCCAGTCCTGAATTATAATTAATTATTCAGGCTGAGGGTTTTTGGGAATTGTTTAAGCATTCTTTACCGCTACGTACAACCCCCAGAGATTATTAGTTTCTTATGCAAAGCTTACAATCTGAAATAAAATAAGTGACAATCTATACATCAAGTTTTGCTCAAAATTTTTATGTACCTAATAGAATATTTTTGATTGTAGAAAAAATTATTGTAAAAATGTTATTGCTCAAAAACATAAAAATATGTATTCTACAACAATGTTCTGTAATTTTTTAAACATATTTGTGGGTTTCAAATAATTTATATATTTATATAGTTTTGTGTAGAAATACGTCAACATTTTTTCGACATGATTATTTATAGTTTAGAACCTTCGTCGAAATATAGTATACTTGATGCTAATGAAATGCCACTTGGTACAAGTATTCTTTACATAAAATAAATAATTTTTATGCCCAGCACCTATATTGAGATTCGATATGGCGTCAAAAGTAGATTACCAAGTACAATAACTATATGTAATTTTCACAATAGAATAAAATATCTCCAAATATATTTGTAGAATGAAGCTCTAGCTACCGTGTGATCATAATTTCTTGTCAGTTACATAACAGTAAACAATGAGCTTAAAAATATCAAAACTGTATTCTATCTCTTATCTAAAAATTCCAATTTAACAAAGAACTAATCAGTAACGATATTGTATTGATAACTTCATGTTGTTCGTTAACTCAATGGCGTGTAGAGAATAAGTAGTGGTTTTTGTTAAGATATATTATTGTTTTTTTCGTTATTATTGTTGTTATTGATATTATTATTATTAAGATTGTAATTGGAAGACGATTGTTGATCGAGGTTAGCTCTTAGAGGTAAGTGAAATATTGAACATACAAAACCCAATATAAAAATCGAATCTACATCTATGTGTGCATGTCCTTGGAAATAAATTTGATAACAAAATGTTTCTGTCAACTGACAATAAATTATGACCGCTCTGTACAATTTGCATTTGATATTTTTACAATTAAAAATATCCTATTAGATAGATAAAAATTCGCTGAAAATTTGGATGTATAGATTGTTACTAATTTTATTTCACATTGTTAGTCTTGTATAAGGAACTCTACGGTTGTGCGTTTTATACCCGGTATTAAAAATGTTATTAATGGCTATTTGTTAAAGAACGAGTTAAATGTTATAACTCGAGTCAAAAGAACATACAAAAACACAGCATTTTAATGTGATTTAGGCCGACCGGCGATACGTAGTGGCATTCACAAGTAAACACAGGCAAAGCACATATAATATTCGGTGTTTCATAGTCACCTATTTTATTAAGATGAAATAACTTTTTATAAAAATCTAAATAACTTTTTGTTTTTATTTGTTTATAGTAATAACAAGTTATTAACACTTGATTTTTAACTTTTACTTCATCTCAATGTACGATAATAGGTGGCTAAGGTGGCATTGGAATTACGATTGTTTTAATTGGATTATGATTTTTTAATCAAATCATAATAACTTTTTACTGACCGCCAACATATATAAGGGAGGTATTGTGATCATACCGATTTTAACATTCCGATATTTCAATGGATCTCCACGAATTGACGTCCCTACATAACGTTTTGACTATTTTTAGCATGATATCTGTCCGTCCGTCCTTCTGTCTGTCTGTCCGTGTACACGTGCAGAGCAAATTCGGCTGAAAGGATTTTTATGAAACTTCATATTGAAGCTTTTGAAATCAATGGCACGAGTGGATCAACTTTTGGTAAAAATCGATTAACTAGAAATGGGAGTTGTCGGTTTATATATGAATGTCGCTTTCAAGATTTTTACGAATATTTCACAACAAAGAAATATTTCGAAAAAATTTATTTGACAAAATTTGCTATAAAAGCAATAACTAACAACTTTTAGTTGAGACACTTTTTGATAAAACGAAAAATTTTTTAAACAAAAAGTATCAATTTTTTTCAACGTTTCCATGGTAATGATAAATAATATCTCTGTTAGAAAATATTGGGCCAAGTTATTTTTACTCTGCTGCTAGAATGTATTTTATACAAGTACTTTGTGATAGCGGTCGGTCTTGTGGTGGCCAAAGCAGATTTTTTAATACTAGGTTAAGATCCGTAGTGCCAAGATAATTTATTAAAGAAATATTCATTTAATATCAAACTTTAACTTACCTGTGTATTTGGAAGTAATGTAATTATTTACCTGTACTTTGTTCATTGTGAGCTGCCAGACTTAGTTAGCCACGTTACTGACGTGTATAAATGTATAATAAAGAAAAATTAAATTAATATAATAATAATATAATGAGTAGGTACACTGCCGCGATAGGTACACAATTCGGATTGAACAAAGCGCTGTTTTAATGTCTACAGAGGAAAAGGTTTAGATAACGCTGAAGATGTTCCGTTGGTTAATGGGAGCATTATAAAACATCGTAATGCCGAAGGGCCTTACATATTTTTGGGCATCAGTGAGTGGGGTGTCCAGGAGTCACTCTTGTTAAGCAGGCCCTTGGCAGCAAGTATATGGCACGACTTAAGACAGATATGGAGATCTTGTCTGCCCGGCAAGAGCAAGATCGGTACCACATGCTTGCTGTCTCATTAATTTCATAGACTTTTAGTGTAATGAAATGAAATGTTGATGATCTTAAGGATCTCTACAAGAGAACCAGAAAGATGATGAACATCTATCGAAGTCTTCTCCCAAAATCTTCTGTGCAGCGTATTTACCTCTCTCGTCAAACGGGGGTCGAGGATTACTTAATCTGGAGCGTTTGCACGATCGACTCGTCCTGGATACAGCTAACAGTATCCTCAAAAGTCAGTCCGAAGAGCAGCAACGAGATTTAACGTGGCAGACTTTAGTCCCATCAAGGAAACGCTGGAGTTCAACTCTCTCGGAAGGAGTACAACAGAGTTACCAGTTCGGTGAAACGAGTGGAGACAAACATGTTGACAAAAGATCACATGAGTAAAAGTATGCACTCTGTGTTCTTCAAACATATTAAAAGTTTAGAGTTGTCCATCGAACTCATGTTTTCATTTCTTAAGTGTGCTAGTTTGAGATCGGAAACGGAAGGTTTTGTGGTTGCGTGTGAGGATGGTGTTGTTAATACTTTAGCGTACAGGGCTCGCATATTCCAAATGGCGGAGTCCACACTCTGTAGGTTGTGCCACCACCATCCTGAAACCATCATGCACATTCTGTCTGCTTGTCCATCTCTTGCAGCGTCGAGCTATGTGTCTCGACATAACGCTGCTCTCCGCGTGCTCTACTACCATCTTAGACATGCCCATTGTATTGACCAAATACTGGTTATACCGTACGTCCCTTCTGACACAGAATCGGTGGTGGAAAATTTCGCATTTATTGGAATTACTTCCCCACTTTGAGATTACTGACAGCCACTAAATCGGACATAACCCACGTGGATATAAAGACCAAACAGATGTTTGTGAACGAATTTTCAAGTCCAGCTGAGAGAATATCTCTCTCAGTGAGGAGAAAGGAGGTCCAAGTATATGGATCTCTTGTCCGAGGTTAGAAAGCTGTAAGCAAGGTATGAAGCTTGTAGTCCTGATAGTTGGTGTTTTGGGTGGTATGGAAGCCTCCTATCGAGAAATCGAGTCCATTCCTACCTGCAGATCTTCTGCCACCTCTTTGATCTACAGGATGCAGGAAGCAATGTTGCTCGCGTTACTCCGCGCTGTCACTGGATCCTGCGTAATTTCCGCGTCTGCATATCGCCAGGATTTGGGATTGGCATTCATATATAGTATGACGTGGCTCAAAAGGTTGCTGAAGTTTGCGATCAGTGGACGCTTGTCAAGACCCGACAAACCCCAAAGATAATAATAATAATAATCCTAACGTCGTGTCTGACTAAGGGAGTCAAAAAAATGTATAATAATAATATGAGTATATATGTACATGTAAACACAAATATATATATATATATATATATATATATGCACACATACACATATACATATATAAGATGTTCTAGATTCTAGAGAGTAGTGCGTCTTCCACGTTCATGCCAGCCTTAGCTATAAAACTATTCCACATATATCGCACTGAAAGGCTCCTTCTTTCATTGATATCCTATTCTTCTTTCAGCTGATTTAGACCTCACAGGTTGTTGGCGACTTTGGTCATATACAGCTACTGCATCTTGAATTGATTTCCTTCAGCAGTTGCGGCTAGTTGCTAAAGTTTATCAGTTGTTATTCAGCAAGTTTGTAGTTTTGAGACTGTTTTTGAGAACATCCTTTAAGGTTTTCGGGGAGCACCAACATTCCGTTGACCTTCTGGTAGCTCACAATACAACAGTTATATAGGTAGTCTATCGTCGGATATACGTACAACGTTGCCAGTCCATCGCAGTTGATTTCTGATTAGGAGTGATTCTGTACTGCACGCCTGAGCTTCATTTAATACTCGTACATTGTCTATTTGATCTTGCCACTTGATTCGCAAAATAGTGCGTAGGCATCTTTGGTGAAAATTTATCCAGCTGACGAATATGCCGTCAATATGGAGTCCATGTGTCAGATGCATATAGCAGTGTAGGTATTATAACAGACTTATACACGCTCAGTTTAGTTTGTAACCGTAGCATGCCATAAGCTCTAACTGCAGCAGGTATTCTATTATTTATCTCCGAGTCCAGATTACCATCGTTGCCAAGACTACTAGGTACCAGATTACCAAGTATACTACTTAAATATTTGAAGTTCTTTGTGATCCTCAGCACTTCATCGCCGATAAAGAAATTTGGTATTGCGTTACCATTCGTTGGTCTGGCCATGACTTCTGTTTTCGACAGACTAATCTTTAGTCCAAACCGAGTATTTGACGTAGCCAAGCGGGTTCTTGCACTTTGCAGATCTTCAGGACTATTTGAAACTAAAGCACAATCATGGGCGAACAAAGCTTGTTGAATGACGCCGTACTTTAGCTTAGATGCAGCTTTGCAACGAGATAACCTGTGCAGACCGTCATCTATGCGGTACCGGATATGAACCCCGCTGAGATAATCACAAAAGACTATCTCTAGAACCGGTGCTAGAAATATATTGAACAGACTAGGCGCCAGATCACATCCTTGTCTTGTGCCAATTGTAAAAGAAAATTCAGAAGAAAACTCTCCATTAGAATACACACCAGCTTTCGTATTACAGTGGAGTTCTCTCAAAAGATAGGATTTTCGGAGGACAGCCAAATTTTCGTAATACTTGCCATAATATGTTCCACGGCACTGTGTCGAATGCTTTGGAGAAATAGACAAAGCACATAAGGCTTTGTACATTTCTCTTGCAGCAGACGAAGCGAAATAATCATGGCATCCTCTATTTTTCCTGAAACTAGCTTCAAACTCTGGATTGTGGAATTCAGATATGGTGTTCATTCTATCGTTCAAGATATTTGAGAGAACTTTGCGTACTGATGAAAGTAAAGATATCCCGCGATAATTGTCGCAGCTACTTTTACTATCTTTGTTTTTATATAGAGGAAGCATGATAGCATTTTTAAACTCTTGTTGTCTTACCAGTTTCCCAGACGCTGTGAATAAGATATGTCAGCGTAACAGCTAGCGCGCTTCCACCAAGTTTTATTACTTCAGCTGGTATGCCATCGGGACCAGGTGCTCTATTATTGTTCAAACGATTGATGGCACATTCAACTTCATAATGTGTTGGCACAGCATCCAGATCCTACCGTTCAGTGACGGTATCGTATCCTGGGTACGACGTGCTTAGTAACTCGTTAAAATGTTCACGCCATCTATTGAGAAGATCGTTCATGGTATATAATAACGTAAAATTATCTTTACTTTTCAAAGGTATTAATATTTTTTGCTGGGGAGCATAGATTTTAACAAAACTATTATTGAAGCCTTTTAAGCTATTAGTATCAGCAAATTGTTGGATCTCATTTTATTTATCAGTCCACCACTTGTTCTTTAGTTGTCTTGTTCTATTTCTTAGTTCCCTTCGTTCCTACAACATGACGACTTTATTACTTTCTGTTTTGTTAATTTGCCAATCTAATTCTGCAAATTTTCTGATTTCAACGAGAGATCTGATTTCTGCTACGTTGTCATCAAACCAGTCTTTATTTCTTTTCTTAACTTGGCCCAAAAAATTTGCAGAAGTGCTGTAAAGTTCAGTTGACAAACTTAACCACTGCTATTCCGGCGATCGGATATTTGAGTTGTTGATACCAGATACGCATTTCGAAATTTATTCTACAAATTTCGTCCGTGTTGAGCAATCTTTTAAAATATAAATAACCTCATTCATATCTCTTATAATAAAGAAGTTAACGATGCTTAAACAGTTCTCAAAAACAGCCTGTATATACCAAGATAAAAAGTGGTTTATTATGATTATGGTATATTAATTACGGTCTCTGAAAATACGGGTCTACCAAAATATTTATTTTATAGTAGAGCCTCGAGCTTTCAAAGTTTCGGAACCAGTGAGCTTTAGAACTCCGCTTATAATCGAGGTAATTTTCCATGATATGGTCTTTAATTTAGCTGATTGTTTTGGGACCTTTGGTAAAAGTTTATAAAAGCGTTAAAAGCGGGGTAGTTAAAAACGGATCTTACTGTTTCACATACCTATAATTTACTAATTAATTAAACATAGTTTCTATAATGTTCGCGTTCGACTAAAACTTCATTTTTGGTGTAAAAATAAATTAGCTGAGTGTATATTTTGTTTAATATTGTACATACATTCTCTATCTAGAAGACAAGAGCACAGACATAAGAGCTCAAATTCCCAAAGTTTGTTCAGGATTAAGGCGAATCTATCACAGGTGATTTACCACAGGTCTCCAAATAATCATTTTATTAAAAATATATTAAACAGAAGAGGTTTGTTTATTTATTTCAAACAACTTTTCTTATACCTACCTATACTATACATGTTTACTGTTAATTAAATAATACGTGAGATGTTTCAAATTTATATGTAGTGCTCGTCATAGCCCACTAAATATTCTAAATATAGACTGCATCGCGCAGAGGAAAATCATTTACCATTATAATTAATTTTATTAATATATATATTTCTGCGGTTAAGTATACCGTGAGTTTATTTTATCATAGAACATAGAGGTTACATTTCTATAACAACCATTGATTGACAGCAATGTAAAATGCGTTTATTTTAAAATAGAACAGCAATTGTCAACTTTGACGACTGGCGTAGCGTAGTAGTAACACACGTGCCCTGCATTGCTAAGGTCTTAGGTTTAAATCTTTTGTTCACAGTTCAACACCCAGTATAACATTTAGGTCCAATCTTTCCACCTTCAGGTGAACCTTTAGGTAACTATCTGACAGATAAGATTATGTGATACTTTCTGTGCCGAATAAATGTCATCCCGTCTTTCAATACAAATTTATCCATCGGATAGTTATCTAACGGATAATGAGACGTATTGAATTCACTGATTGGTATTGACATTTATTGCAGCAGATGAAGTTGCAGATAACCTTATCTGGCAGATAGTTACCTAGAGATTTACCTGAAGGTGAAAAGAACGTGCTTTAAATATGTTTATTTTAAGGAAACCTTAAAAATTACTTTGACGTTACTTCTGCGGTGTTCCACTGTTTTAGTATGGCGTAATTTAAGTATCAAGCAAAAATTGGAAGAAGGAATTAATTCCTTCAAATCGGTGTCTTTTAAATATTTTAGTGTTTCTACACTAATTTGTTTTCCTGAAAAAACAAATATATATATATATATATATATATATATATATATATGATCGAAAGAAAGTTCTTGACGAAATTAATATGGGTTATTGAATAAAATTCTTATTTAATAATCGTCATAAATTTATTTTAAAAAGTTATAGAGACGTTTAGATTGGGTATCCAATCATCCTCAGTCTAAAAACATGGTTACACATTGAAATATAACAAAATCGAAATTATTAATCTTGTAATAAAGAAAATGTAAAAGCAAAATGAAGTAACTAGAAAATTAACAATGAAAACAAAATATGAAAGACAAAACCAAGATGGCGCGAACTCCATTTTGTACTACGTAAAGTTAATAATATATGTGCTAAACACGTAAACTGAAAAACATTTAAATATAAACTTAAAGGACAAACAATATTCTTTAATACAGTCATAATTAGCAAAAAAGGAAGCGTTCTTAACAAAGATAGCTTACCCAATATTATAGTCAATTGTAAAAATCATATAATTCCACATTAAAATGTTTGGAACGGACAGGATCGGTTAATCATAGTCTAGCCGAACGGTCTGTCCTGCACTGGTAGACAGATCCACGTCACAAACATATGATAAGGTGAAGAAACTACTTGTGACAAATAGGTTGTTTGATACCTACTTGTTTATTATGTAAAAAGTTTAAAATATGAATTAATAAGACCGACGGTATCTGTTTTTTTATTTACGCATTTATCTTTAGAAGTGTGTATGTGCAGCATCTCTGATATAATTATTTTTTGAAAATGTCCTTCTTTATCCAAAATTTGAACATTTTCATAATCAAATATATGACCCGTTTTATTAGAGTGTATCGCGAGAGCTGTACTGTTAGGTTTTAATCTTACGTCACATTTATGTTGTATCAAGTTTGGGAATTTTAGATTTTAATTTTGAAAAATTATTATTATTATTATTATCTGTGCTGAAGGCTAAATTTATATCAAATTTGTTGAAAATATTTTTAAAGGGTGTGAATTCTGAGTTATTATATGGGAAGCTGGTATATTTATTATTATTATCTGTTTTATTTGTGGGTTTAGAATTATATGCTGCTCACATTCTTAGATCACTGCCCCGCTGTAACTATGCGTAAATTTAAAATTAATTAACATGTTTATTGGAAATTTGACAGATTAAATTTACATTCTTCTACATGTTATTAAATTTTTTATAATGGATAAAATTATCTAAATGGTTTGTACGAGGTTGATACAAATACAAGCGAATCACGTGCGTCCTGCAAAACCGAGTAAGTAGAGAGGGAATTGCGACTTGATATGCTGTAGCTCTCATTTTTGAGTTGACTGCTGTTAAGCTTGTTTTGCTAAGATAGTTCGTTCGAATTTTATTGCGGTTTTTATAGTTATTATTTTTTTTTTACCCCATCGATTTTTAAAATGGACCTGATCGAAGTGCAGTACTTGAAATGTCGACGAGAGATACACTTGCAATTTTAAAAACAACTTTTGCAAAACTTATCAAAAAATGGTGAGTGGTGATCGAATTGGATAGATATTCATCACGGAAACCCGACGAAAACTTTACTATAAGGTCGGTTTCACACTGGAACCGACTACGGACGCCTTGAGCTCTCATATTGAAGCATACTTGACGGAGTCGTTTGTTTTTCACAGATGGTTGTTCTGCTGTGGTCGCCGTGAATTTTGATTCAGTTTTTTCGTATTTGTAGATTTTATTTGTATTCGAATAATTTGAAAAGATGAATGGGTTGTTTTACCTGGTTGAAAGTAGTAGTTTGTTGACGAGGCGTAGAAGAAGACGTTCAAGAAGAACTTTTTTTCATTTATTTTACCAGTTCAGTACAAATAATACTATTCATGGTATAGTTATAAGAAAGTTTGTCAGTTAAATGGTCACGATTAACAGGAAAATTTAGAGTATTTAATTATTGTTAACTTTACTTAGCAAAAATATGAATATAATAATAATAATAATAATAATAATAATGTATTTATTTCCGTGAAATGAGAATAACATTTATGGAATATGTCTAGGTGTTACAATAAATAATTGATGAAAATTACATATAAAAGAATTTACATATACATGACAAAGTTATTACATATAAATTTCATGAACATTAGCCATTTAGATATGTACTATCCAGAAATTCATTAAAAAAATAATATGGATTTTCAAGCAACATCGATTTGATACTCTTCTTAAAATTACGAAAATTAAGATTTATAGTTTGCTTTGGGAGCTTATTATAAAATTTAGGTCCCCAGTAAAGAGGTGAATTCTTTCCCACTTCCAGTCTTATTTTGGAGTTTTAAGTTGGGTACCATATCTACTTGCTCGATATTTTCCATCTGAGACAGTAC
The DNA here is from genome assembly GCA_963971575.1 of Liopterus haemorrhoidalis. Taxonomy (NCBI): domain Eukaryota; kingdom Metazoa; phylum Arthropoda; class Insecta; order Coleoptera; family Dytiscidae; genus Liopterus; species Liopterus haemorrhoidalis. Next base: position 28,469,345 of record OZ020616.1, read on the forward strand.
AAAATTTAGTAATGTTTTGCTTGACATAAAGTAAACCATGAAATATGTACAAACAAGGTACAGTTAAAATTTTATTCCGTTTAAAGAGAGGCCTACAAGATTCACGCGAAGAGACCTTACATAAAACACGCAAGGCTCTTTTTTGTGCTTGCAAAACCCCAAAAGCACTTGGACTGGCGCCCCATAATAAAATACCGTAGGAGAGGTGGCAGTTTATTAAAGAAAAGTAAGCAATTCGGGCAACCTCAAACGGCACCACATCGACCAATTTTCGCATAGCAAATATTGATCTATGAATTTTACTAACGGTGTCTTGACAGTGCTGCTTCCATTTCAATTTACTGTCGATTATCATCCCGAGAAACTCAACCGTATCGGTGTTGGTATTATAATCATGACGATTATGCAGTGCCTATTGCTTGTGAACCACGTTTCGGCACGAACAAGTGCGTCATTCGCTAATTTTAAAGCATCATTAACTGAGTTTGATGCATTTAAAATGGTGGTGTCATCGGCATATAAAACAATTTCCGAATCATCTATGTTTGCTGGAAGATCATTAATAAAGATTAAAAATAAGACTGGACCCAAAACGCTACCTTGGGGGACACCGAACTTGATTGGTTGCAACGAAGATCTTATGTTATTTACTTCAACAAATTGGCGTCTCTCATATAAGTAAGATTTGAACAGTTCTAATGGCAAACCTTTTATACCGTAGTATTCCATCTTGGCAAGTAAGATATCATGCGAGACGCAATCAAATGCCTTACTTAGATCGCAAAAAGAAGAAGATATTATTTGACCCTCATCAAACATTTTTAAGAGGAAGTGTACCGCCTCTCCTACAGCGAGACTTGTTGATTTGCCCTACCGGAAGCCATACTGTTTCGCAGAAAATAAATTATTTTTCTCGAAAAAACTTAGCAATCTTGATTTTAAGATTTTCTCAAATATTTTAGAAATTACAGGTAGTAGAGAAATCGGTCTAAAGTTGTCCAGGCTATCGAAGTTTCGTTTTTTGCGTATCGGTATTACCCTCGAAACTTTAAAAGCACGAGGAAAAATACCCTCACTTAGACATAAGTTAAAAATATATGCTAATTGCTCACATATATAGCTGGAGATGTTTTTAATAAAATCTGTATTAAAACCATAAACATCTTTACTTCTATTTCTCTTGATTTGTGCTATTATGGTTTTCACTTCATGTGCGTCTGTTGGATGTAAAAACAAAGAATTTGATGTTTGAAGTGAAATTTTTTTTACAAACTGATCAGGAGAAGCAGAAGTTGCTGGAAGATTATTAATAACATTTTGTGCAACATTGACATGACAGAGTCATTTTTAACATCATTTTTTGATATTTCTGAGCGTATTATTTCCCAGACAGCTTTAGATTTGTTATCACTATTTGTAATATACACTGCGTTAAATTTTTTCTTAGATTCAACAATTTTCTTCCCATAGTATCGCTTGTAGTTTTTATAAATTGTTGACAATCTATCGTTGTTAGTTCTTTTAGTTGCATCAAAAATTAAATTTAGAGTATTCCTTATATGAAATAATTCAGGAGTAAACCAGTTACATTTTTTACTCTTAATTGACAAACGTTTTAGAGGAAAAGAATTGTTAAAATTATTACATAGTACATTCAGAAACATGTTGGTTACTATATTGGCATCTTTACATGCGTACAGAAATGCACAATCAATCGATTGCATATACCTGAAAACGGCTGCTAAACCGTGCTCCGTAACCGGCCTGTGATAAACTTTAGGCAGTACAGTTTCAACTGATTTTATCGCTAATTGTATTATTTGGCCACGATGATCTGCTAGATGAGGTTCAATAACGTACGACTCATACGAATTATTATTGGTATTTATTATTATGTTGTCGATACAAGTAGCACTAGTTTTTGTTACTCGTGTTGGTTCAAAAATGGTTAACTTAAGCCCAAATGATGATAACAAATCAATTAACTTATTTTTTTGAGAACTACTCACCAAAAAGTCGGTATTAAAGTCCCCTACTATAGTTAACATTTTATTAAGCGCAGTGAGGTTTTGCAAGATTATAGAAAAATTATTTAAGAATACATTAAAGTCGCCTTTAGGTGATCTATAAACAAGTAAAACTATTAAATTTTGTTGTTTCAGTTCAATTGCTGAAAACTCACAATCTATTTCTATACAGTATTTATCAACCCATGCAAGTTTTTTTGCTTCAGTATTTTTCTTGGTAAATATCAATACACCCCCATGTACGTGTTGTGTTCTGCAATAATGAGATATTACATTATAATTCTGAATTTTTAGGTAATCTATTTCTGACTCATATAGCCAGTGCTCTGAGAAACAAAGTACATTCGGGGTGTCTGCTATGAAATATCTAGGAAAAGTTCAATTTTATTAATTTTATTGCGTAAACATTCAATGTTTTGATGAAATATACTGAAGCAATTATTTAGACTCAGTAGTTGAGGCTTTTTTTCTAAAAATATATCTTCTGATTAAGATACCAGAGGGCCAGAAATCGGGATTTTCAATTTTCTCGCGATATTTATAATCGACACCAATTTTAAAACAGCTGTTAACTGTTTGAGTTTCTAATTTTTCACACACAAACTCGTGGTTGGGGATTTTATTGTTTATGTATTTTTCCACTTTACTGGAGTCTGTGCTGGGATTAAACCTCCCAAGAAAATACCATACTTTTTTGGGGGCTGCTTGAAACTTCGATTGAATGGTACTTGCACCGATTATGTTTGTACCACGCTGTTGTTTGCGTTTATTTCGCTTCTTCGGCTCCTGGAAATCATCTTCATCAAGACTGCTGGTTGTTGGTATTGAATTTTTCAATTCAAATTTGGCGCTAGTCAAGTCAGCTGTGACATTATTTTTATTTACCTGCTTAACAACAGGTACAGACTTTTTAACTTGTTTCCTTATAATATCATTAGACAAGTCTCTACTGCCCAGTCTCGTTCGTAGTTTTGATGAATACGTATTGGATGCGGTATCATCAGTTTTAGTGTTGTGACTGTGAGGTGTTAAATCTGAGTTAGTGGTTTTTTCATAAACATTCGCGCTGTCTACTTTGGGTATGTCAGTTCCTAGTATGGGCACTTCGATAACTACGCCATTTTGTTTGTCTTTGTTGGTCAAAGATGGCGCAATATTTTTCTTCACAGAATGGTTATTTTTAATTGTAAGTAGTTCAATTTTTGTATTTTGCTGATCAATTTTACATTTTAGTTCACTAATTTCCTCTATGCATTTATTGAGCAAAGAAGAAAACAGAGTAATTTATTTCGTTCTGTGCAACACAGATATCGCACTGCCACGAAAGGTTTTTATTCTTTTCAATTCATTTTAATTCTGTTGTTTTAAACATCGAACAACTTTGATGAATAACATTTTCACAAAATTCACTGCATTTTAAAACTTTTTCCTCGACATTTAGAGGTTTATAGCACACTAAACACTTAGGGACGTTATTACTATCCGCCATTTTTTTTAAATTCTGAATAAGCAGTAGATTTCCAAAATAAACATCCGTCAAGGTCCCACCAACACTCCTCAAAACGAACTGAATCAGTTAACCAGATATTCCTGAAGAGAGAAGAGCATGACGAGTTTCACCATTAACGGACGATTTGAAGAAAGATTTCCGAGAAATTCTTTGACTACTTCCGTATGAGTTTGGACACGTTCAACTATATTCTGGAAAATGTCAAATCTGAGCTGACGAACACATCTCTGGAATAGTAATCTGTAATTTTCTGGTTCCATGAACACTCTATTTCTTGAATTAAAAGAACAAATTTTTCCATGTCCTTGATTACTCACAAAAAATCCGAAAAACTTCGTGCGTCGTACGCACAAAAATTCGAGCCTGCTGATATCGAGTCGCAGGTCTGAAATAAACGCTCGTATTCGTACGACTAAAGTTGGTTTTACAGAATTCAATTAATTGATCAACAAATTGATTAAGTTTTTTGTCAATTAATTGAAAAATTTATTGGTAACCTTGGAAACAAAAGCACCACTTTACACACATCAATTTATTTATAATTTTTTTTGAAAACTTTTACATTACTAACTGTGAAATATGTTGACATATTTATCAGAATGAAAATATTGAAAAAATCTTCGAGCTGTAAATAAAAACAAAATAAATAACCTAGATGATGGTAAATTAGAACGTTCGAGGTTATGTCAAATTTGAAAACGAAACACAAAATATATATTTGGAGGTTATGCTACAACTAAACAGTTGGCAATATCTGAAAAGATAAAAATATACCTAGAATTCTCTAAAAAATTGATGAAATATTGATGAAAAATAGAACTTGTTCTATTTTCAAAATAAATTGATTAATTTTTTTGTCAATTAATTGACGAAATTTGTACACTTTACACACATCAATTAATTGAATGTCAACTTTTTCAATTAATTGATCAATTAATTGAATCGTGTAAAACCCACTTAAATAAGTCGCTTCCAGTGTGAGAGCGCTGATTACATTTCCAAGGTCGGGAAAGATTCGTGCGTAGTCCTGCGACTACGTACGGCCAAGAGTCGCACGTAGTCGGTTCCAGTGTGACACCAGCTTAATGGCTGTGGCACTGCAAATACGCAATGCATTCTGATTAAGACGAGATATTTGTTTTGAATTGTTTACTTGGCAGATATTCTGTGCTTCAGAATTTATATCAGTTAACAACGTGTTTTAGTTATAATCATGGCCGGACAATTTAATTTATTAAATAGTTAATGAATGTATGTTGTATTGCGAATAAATATGATTGTATTAAATGCGGGGAATTCATGAAACTGAAAGAATATAGTAGTTTGGCAGATGGGTAAGTACGAAGATGTCATAAATTCGGTGAAGAGGAATGTAAAGAAGAATAATTGGTTCTATGAGAGTAAGTTATGTATGAGAGATGTTTTAAAGTTAACGTTTATGTGGCGTATGAAAATGGAGAACAAAAGACTAGGTGTCATTGTTGACGAAAGTATTTGGTAAAAACTTAATCTGTAAAAAATATTGCAGAGTAAAACGAGTGTGTAGGAAATGGGGTTTGGAGGCATTTACAAGGCAATTACAAATGTTTTATGCATGTGGAGCATGAAATAATAGAGACAATACACCAGCCCACCTGGCGGCCTCGTTCGACTTTTTGTTCTCAAGAGTTCGTTAAAATGACAACGAATATATTCAGATAAACGAATGTGTGCTTTTGTATATGCAGCGCTCTTTCGGTAGCAGTGTCAAGAGCGACGCAAAGAGCCATATTTCTTTCTCAGTACTCGAACGAATGGCATCGTTTAATTTTGATACACTACTCGGTTGATACATATGCTCATTTTCGTCAACCATCACCGGCCAACTAATTTCTCCTTAAATATATACTCGTATTTCTGTTCTTTTGAGAATTTAAGACCAAACTTTAAATCTTCGGCTGAATATGTCAGATTCAATCATAAAATTATGAATTTAATAAATTAAATTTTGTTCAATACCCTATTACTCATGAAAATAAGCTCCTACGGTATAAATCTTAACTTTGTCAAAAATTTTAGTTACCAATTTTTAATAAATTCTTCATCATAGAACCAGAATGTTCATAGAATCTCAATTAGATTCGAAGATATGCAATAGTATAGATATGCTGATAATATCGATCATAACCTCATCTCTGGTAAACAATAGTGAACTTGCTACCTGAAATCCAATCCAATTTTCCCCCTCTGACCTTTAGCTCTGTGAGACAAGGTGAAGCCCTTCGTCTAGTCATCTCTGGGGTCTTGGATGTGCATAGAGGTACCTGACATGAAACTTAAACTTACCAGAATAATGTAGTAATTAGTGAAATTTAATGATGAAAATGTAGTTTATAAAATATGATACAGAACACTAGCAACATCTAGTGATTCATCTTTGAATGGCAGCTTGAAGTATATAGGTCAAATTTTGTTGTATGACACTAAGAACTTTCATCATCAATCATTTTTAAATATTGGAGATTTGGTGTTATAAGTTAAAATTTAGAGTAAGGGCTTTAACGCCAATTAATATGAAAATGTGTACTTCTAGCATACAGGGAACTCTTTAAGCGATAGCGTTACGACTAAATAAATTATTCTTTGATAAAACGTTCTGTCATATAGAGTTTGCATTTTTCGAAAAAAATATTTTGCATATGTATTTTATCCTTTTTAAATTGGAGTCAAAAGAGCAGAACTAAACAAAAGGAAAAGAGGCGGTCGAAAGAGAAGTGGACCAAAGCAGTAATATAAGACCTACTGAAAATACAATATGATCAGAAAAAGTCGTCTAGTGGGCCTTGAATGTTATTTTATATAATGCTAAGTTGGCAATCTGTGCTGTTTATCGTATTTGAGTATTTTATTTCGTTGCTTGTGATCTTAATGTGTAAGTTATTAATTTTCAATAATTATAATACAAAATACAATTTTTACAAATATATATTTGTTTGGAACAATGAAAATAGTAATAAAATGCTAAATAAAAGCTAATCCTGGTTTATGGCGAAAGCTTAAACCAATAAATGAAGAAGAAGAAGGAGAAGAAGATGTTTGTTTGGAATATAACCTCAAAATCAGACGTCAGAGGTCAATTACATAACACTGGAGAATGATACTGCTAACCTCATTTAAAAATAAATAAATGCCATGGCTATCTAGACGTTTTTTTTTTTTCGATCGCACTGTAGGAGGCAGGGAAGACTAGGTGAATGAGGCAAAAATAGAATTTGATTATAAGGATAAAGACCTAATATCCTGTAGTGCATATATATTATTTTTATTAACTTACAGTTAGGCATATTTTATTCAAAACAAGTTAAAATGTTTACAGAACAAAATAAACATAATTCATGTTGTCATGAGTTGTATTAGTATTTAATCTTATTTGATACTAGCTGGCATGCCGTTGTCTCCCACAAATTTAATTATTGTAGTTTCGTTAATTTTTGTTATTTATTATTGCATAATATCAAACTGAAAATATGTTACTTTTCAAATCCGAACGACATCTTCAAGAATCTGCGTGGCTCATTGCTCTCGAATTGGTATCTGTAGAGTCTTGTTGAATCGATGGCTAAAGTTGTCCCCACCTCAAATGAAAGATCTCTTTTTGTCTTATCACGCATTTCATGAGTGTTTTTAGTTTATAAAAAAATTGTAGTTGAAATTGAAATTTGAAATTTTATTGAAATAAATACCACGATACAACATTATACAACATTTTCTGAATACGATTGTATTTATTTTTTCTTTTTTTATAGAATAATACAAATACTTATGCTCACATACAATTTAATTTACATATATCATTAATGTGTCAAATTTACAAATAATTTTTGCAAAAGTGTTTTTTCAATTTATTATATCTGATGTTCGTTATGTCCAATACTAAACCTATACTTTGTAGAAAAATTTGAAAATTATTATGTAGTGTGACCAAAATTTTATACATTTTAGGTGTCTTGGCTACTGATTTATTTCTGTTTCGGTAATCATGTGTGAATATTTCTTGAAGATAATTGTAATGTATTTCAATATTTTTAAGGCATACAGTAGATTTATATTTAAAACTGGTGAATATTTGAACAATATTTCAGTGGGATGACGCATGGTTTTTTATTTATTATTTTTAAAATAATTTTCTGTACTATTTTGATTTTTTGATTTTTCGTCATCACAAGCTATCAACCCATACGAAACAAGCTTGTGATGACGCTACTGAAATGCATTAACAAAAAATCAATATATATATATATTCCGACATATGGTTTTGTCAGTTTTCAATATTTTACAATCACATGTACAATTATTATTATCTACAATCAGGCCCAATAGAGGGAGGGCTAGAAGGGCCATATGGCCCCGATCACGAGAGCTCAATGGGCTCCAGTGCACCGAAAATTATTTATATTTTACATAAATTACATAAATATATGAAGGAGTATGGGGCCCCGAAATGGAGTTTGGGCCAGGCCCCATTGAAGCTCTCTCAGGGCCTGTCTACTATACAATTATCTTTATGCAAAGTTAAATAATCAAAATTTGATTAGAGCTCGTTCAATTTAACTTCAGTACAGGGTATCATAAATTACGTCATCAATTCTGCGCGAGGAAACAGCTGATCACATTAACGTACATAAGGGTTTTAAACAATTGTTGTGGATACCAAACACACAAAATCATGTATTTCAAATACATTTATACTCATTTTAGTACACGGTATACCTTGAAACGTACGAGAAATAAATAATAATAACGGAAATAAACAAACACCATCACACAATACGCGTAGTCAAAAACAAATTAAAGTAAGTGACGCCACTGAAATGTGTTAAATTAACTGTTGATAACGGAATGGATGAAATTTGGTTTCTTCGCAACAATGTCGGTAACATCTGCCTGTGATGAAGTTAAGTTGAACGAGCTTGTTAGCATTGTTATATATAGAAAATAGTAAAAACAATGTTTTCTTTTCATTTAGTGTCAATAAATTATTATTTAACCACAATTTTATTAAACGCAAATTATGTTTCGCTATTTTTCTAACATCGTTCCAGGTATTGGCCTCTATACATAAAACCGTATCATCAGCGTATGCTATTACTTTACCTTTTTGATGTGAAATATTTAGATAGTCGTTAATATATATCAAAAATAAGATTGGACCAAGTATAGTACCCTAAGGAACCTCGCAGTTCATTATTTCACTTGAGCTTTTATTATTACCAATTACAACTTCTTGAGTTCTTTCTTGTAAATAATTATAAAATAATTGCAATGCAACACCGCGTATACCGCAGATTTCAAGTTTTCTAAACAAAATCGAATGATCCACGGTATCAAAGTCTAGAAAAACCGCATCAATAGATTTGGTTTTGTCTAATCCGGAATATAAACTAAATATATATATTTAGTCAACAACGCAATAGCATCATCAGTCCCTTAGTTTTCTGTAAACCCAAATTGTTTATTAAAAATAATGTTGTGACTTGTCAAGAAGCTTGCAAGCCTTTTTAGGGTTTTGTAGGTATGACCAAAAAACCCTTATACCGTCATTTTGTCGTCAGTCTGTCTGTCTGTCTGTCTGTTCGGTAAAAATTGTAGCCAAACGGCTAAACCTAGAGAGTTGAAATTTGGCATGCTTATACAACTCTTTGACTCGCACATAGGAAAAATACTAAAACATCTAAAAAACATATCCCTCTAAAAATATAAACAAATATGTGCTCATCGAAAAAAAAAATATTTTTTTTAAATTCTGAGTAGAGTATCAAATGAAAGCCCTTAGTACGTGGATTAACGATCAAAATTTTATTTTTGCAAAATAAATTATTTTGATGCGATTTTTGCCAAAATTGTGCAAAAAAATTTTTGTCCCACACCCTGTAGCCCAGATGGCTTAAACTAAAAATCTGAAAAAATTCTAAGTAATGTACATTGGTGTGAACCGGAATAGTACAACAGGAATTTTTGATCAGATTATGTTTTCGGAAAATAACGCATTTTTTTGTGTTTTTAACTAAAATATGTTAACTATTTAATACGTTGTGTAACATACCAGATCAGTAGCTCTCGTGGCGTGGTTGGATTTGTCGTACGCTTAATAATATAACTTAACTTGCAAACTAGGGTTCGAATCTTGTTGATTTTATTTTTTGTTTTTTTTTTTGCATTTTTATTTTGTTTAAATTATTTTGTTAAAATTCTATTTATATTTGGTAAATGTTGCATTTAATTTTTAAAAGCGTAAATTTAATAACCAGTGGAAAGTGTTGAAATTATAATTTAATTCTATGTTTGACGAAATCAAAGGGCGGGACTTATGATGTAAGCAACCAATGGAAGCCATAGGTGCAATTTTCAAAATCTTAATGAACTTTGCTATATAAAAAAAATACTGCATATATTTAGAAACTTAAATAATGGTATTAGGCATTCGAATTAAAATTCATAAAAAAATATTTTGACATAAAATTTGTTTTGGCATCCCAAATAATCATCGTTCAGTTACACAACAGACAAGTTCAGTTGCAAAACACAGAAATGTGTGAAAGTTCACACTTCACATCAATTTTTTAATAATTTTGTCAAATATTTGAGCAAAATCACTGCAATAAATAAATAAATTATTAAATATTATACCTATTTGTTATATCTTGTTTAACTTTGCTGCTTTTATTTAGTGAGACATGCGCTATTTTCCACAGTTCTCCATTATTGTGCATATTCTCATTTATTTTGCGATTGTAATAATCTTTTTTTACTGTTTTCATCAAATTAGTTGTTTTATTTTTATATATTTCGTAACAATTTTTAATTTCAATATTATTGGGATTTCGCAAAAATTCTTTCAGTAAGAGGTCTGATTGTTATAGATTTGATAATACCACGGGTTACGTGGGTTACCTTTTATGTTTTTACAAACGACCTCTCGATGGCAATATTGAAATGTGTCATTACTATATTCGTAAAATTTGACATTTGTTACTGTGAAATCAGTGGCAGCTTATAAATTGACCGAGTAGTTTGTTGACAGTGAGCGTCTAAAAAGAAAACAAGTCTTTGAAAAAATGGATATTACTCGTGAAGGTTTTCGTTGGATGATTTTTTATGAATTTAGTAAAGGCCTAACTCAACAACAATGCATAGATTCACTTCGTTCAACTTTTGGTAATGAAGCACCATCAGCAAGGACTGTTTACAATTGGTTTGCAGAGTTTCGTCGTGGTCGTGCGTCCGTTAGTGATGAATTTCGTGAAGGTCGACCAAAATCGGTGATGATTGAAGATGAACATGTGACTTACCGTGAGATAGAGGGATTCTTTGGCATGTCGCAGACTGCAATACTTTCGATTTTGCATGGACATTTAGCTGTGAAAATGATCTATTCCTGATGGATTCCGCATAATCTGACCGAAGCTCCAAAAAGGTTCGTGTTGTTTGGTGTAAGGGAATGCTAAAAAAAGTTAACCTAGGCACTGCAAAATCCGTATACAACAGGTCGTTTTACAGGTGACGAAACTTGGATTTGGGTCTTCCAAGATGAACCGAAACCCACAAAAGTTGTTCGTTCACGAAGCACTTCCAAGAAAATGATTGTTTGTTTCTTCGGTTTTACTGGACATGTCGCAACCACCCCTTTAGAAGATCGGAGAACAGTTAATGCCTCGTATTTATATTTCCTTTATTTGATCATATTTTTGGATCACATCAGCCCTTTTTAGGACTATTTAGCCTATTAGAATAGTTTATATGTTTCTATTCTGTTCTTATTCTTATATTTTCATTTCATTTCGATACAAATGACAGCGTACGAATCTTACATTCGTTATATTGATGCTATGTAGACGTACTAAATGTGACGTCACAAAAACTTGTGACATTTTCAGTGACGCAACTGCACTGATTCGCCGACTACCCTATATTCCAATTATAATATAATATAATGTTTAGATAAAAAATAAGTTATTAGCATGCTACATACTGCGGAAACACTAGGAATAGAATAGCGCGAAAATTTATATACACAAGTCAGTTGCAATATTTCTTCTCATCAGTATTAATGTTTATTGGAAAAGGCTTAGTTGAGATTATAAACACCAGAATATAAAAGAAATATAAAATCCAGGGATTTTCACATGACTAATCCCGGGATTGTCAGACTTAATTATCGACCCGAATTCTGCCGATCCTGGGATTTCAATATCACATAAATCATTTATAACATCCATGAATTAGCTGTACCTAGTTTCGCGTTATAGCGCAAATTGGCGATATCCTTTACACCTCCCATTCTACGGTTGGCGGAGGAATTATAGTTGTCAACAATTGTTGATATTTAAAAAAGAAAGAACGTTAAGAAAAATACAAACCCACTGGGAGGACAAGTTTGAATTTATTTATTGTTATATTTACTTGCAAGGATGGCTTTTATGTAAGAACGAATGGGCAATGAACTTCCCATTATTTATATCGTCGCCCCAGAATTGGTTTGTTCTATCTCCATTTTTTTAGGTTTTTGAGTTAATGATATTTTTGGGATTTTCAGAACTGTTTTGTTCTCTGTCCATTCAAATATTTTACTTTTTGAAACATATTCGATATTTTTGACTATATAATAATAATAATAATGTTTTATTGGTGCTAATACAATTACAAAGGATTGTTTACACAAGTCAATACAACAGTACAAATCGATAATACAAATTATAACATCTTAATTTAAAAAAATTAGAAACATTATATCTACATAATCAGACATGATCTGTAAAATCTATATCAAAAAAATCTTCTACAGAATACAAGCAATTTTTTACAAGTATATTTTTCAATTTTAGTTTGAATTTCTTAATGTCGAGAATTCTTATAGACTGAGGTATATGGTAAATATTGCAGCCAAATAAGGACCAGTTTTAGATTTCTCAAGCCTAATATACGAAATAACTAAATTTTATTTACTACTTACGTTATGACTATGTACTTATTTTTTAAAGAAAATGTTTAAATTTTCCTTGGCATAAAGCAAACATATGTATATAAATAAACTATAAAAAGACAAAATTTTTAGTTTTATAAATAGTGGCTTGCAGTGCACTCGGTAGTGAGCATCACTGATTATTCTAATGGCTTGTTTTTGTATCAAAAAAACTCTTTTAGCAGATTTGCATGTTCCCCATAGCAAAATGCCGTAAGCGAGCCTAGAGTGAAAAGATGCGAAATATGCTGTCCGAATTGTTTCAGTAGTGACACAGCTTTGTAATTTTCTTAGTGCATAAGTGGCCTTACACAAACTTGCGGCTACATCTTTTACATGTGTATGACAATTCAACTGATTGTCGATTGATTTTAAGACCACGAAAATTTACAGGCTTACTGATATAATTTGTTATAGGTATATAAAAAAAAAACGATTACTATTCTAATATTGTTTAGTTCTATATCCTATCTTAAAACTTTCATAATTTTGATATATTATGAAAAATTAAGTATATAAAATAATTTTTTTTTAAAGTAATATATTCAAAAAATTGTACTAAAAATGACACAAAAAATAAAGATGAAATGAAAATGACATTTTATAAAAACAGCTCACCCCAACCCAAGTAAATTTAATGTAAATATAGCCTGTTTCTTTGGTTTAAGGGAATCTAGATATTGAAACCTACTAACTTTTAACGATTGAATGAGGCTTTTTATCATTTTGCTTAACAAAAGCCTAATTCGGTCATTAGAAAGTGAACTCGTGATAACTTAACAAAATAAAAATTCCATTTAGTTTCGCTTAAACAATTTAAATATACTTCAGGATTTACGAGTGAAAGGAGTCGGAGTCGGTAATTTTTCTGCCTACTCCCAAATCCCTGGTATATTGATTTTAATTAAATTTATTTAAATTATTGTAAATAGTTTAAGATTTCTAAATTAGTCAAAGATTCTTATACATTTCGACTCCAAAATGACTCATTGCGTCTCTGCCCATAGTCACTTATTTCAATGACTGCCGGTATTATAAGATACACTAGATAAACGCAACAAGTCTGTCAGTCATGTTATTACATATACTATATGACTTTGTTCATGGTACATACCAATATATACATGTGGGTATTACTACTAGATGTTTCTACTTATTCAGGCAGTAACCATTACATTCGAATTGGTTTTTTTCGGTGGTCGGTATTAGCCGACTGATCGATTTTATACGATCTTACACATATTACTAGACTTATACAAAATTAACAATCCAAAATAAATTTAGTAACAATCTATACCTACATCAAAATTTGCAACGAATTTTTATTTAATGAAATATTTATAATTGTAAAAAAAAATACTGGAAAAATGTTATGGCTCATAAATTTAAAAATATGTATTAGACAATTATTTTCTGTATTTTTTAAATCTATTTATGGGTTTCAAATAACTTTTGTATTTAGATAGTGTAGAATTGTTCAAATAAAAAGACAATACTTTTCAATACTTGCTCTGGGAAAAAGTTCGAGGCGTTTTTGCCGATAGACGGCGCCAAGCGCTCGTTGGAAAAGTGACAGTTCGAGCGTTACTTTGAGTGTCTAAACATCAAAATTTGTGCAGTGGTTAGAAAGTTGTTTGCGTTTGAAAATGGAGAAAAGTAATGAAAACTTGCGCTATATTTAGCAATATTATTGCGACAAAGAGAAGAACGCTTCGCAGGCTTGTGAAAAAATTTGTGCTGTGTACGGTGAAGATACTTTATCAAAATCTGCTGCGCGGAAATGGTTCGCTCGCTTTCGTTCTGGTAATTTTAATGTGAAAGATGATTCACGCTCTGGTCGTCCAATCAGTGAAAAAGCTGATGAAATTCTTGAAAAAGTCCAGCAAGATAGGCATATCAGCAGTGTCGATATTGGTACGGAGCTAGGCATTGATCACAAAACTGTTTTGAACCATTTACGGAAATCTGGCTACAAAAAGAAGCTCGATATATGAGTTCCTCATGAATTAACATCTTCGATGCGCTGCTGAAACGCAATGAAATCGGACCATTTCTGAAACGTGTCATAACCGGTGATGAAAAATGGCTCACGTACGACAACCGGAAGCGTAAAAGATCATGGACAAGGGATGGTGAACCGTCACAAGCGTTCGCGAAACGAGGATTGACGCCGAACATGGTGATGCTGTATGTGTGGTGGGACTGGAAAGGAATCGTCCACCATGAGCTACTTCCAGTTGGTCAGACGATTGATTTTCAACTCTATTGTGGACAACTAGAGAGATTATGCCAGGCAATTGAAAGAGAACGGCCCGAATTGAATAATAGGAAAGGTATTGTCTTTCATTCATGACAACGCAAGACCACAGACTTCTTTGATGACCCGTCAAAAATTTCTAGAGTTTGGTTGGGAAATTTTGTTGCATCCACCGTATAGTCCAGACATAGCACCCTCTGACTATCATCTATTCCGATCTCTACAGAATATTCTCAATGGAATTAAGCTGGTTTCAAAAGAAGCCTGTGAAAACCACTTGATTCAGTTTTTCAACCAGAAACCACAGAAGTTCTTCATTGATGGCATCATAGCTCTACCCGAAAAATGGCGAAACGTTGTCGATAATAATGGAGCATATTTCGTTTAAATAAATTAATTTTCACACTATAACAAAACCAGTTGAATTTTACTAAAAAAACGCCACGAACTTTTTCTCAATATACTGCATGACATTAAAAAAAGGACACCCGGTAATAATTAATTTATTTCAATAACTTTTGGTATACATGTTTGTTAGGGTAATGTAAGTAAACGATCAAAATTTGAAGAGATTCGGACAATTAGAACTCGAGAAAAATTAATAATAGCTTGAGCCTCCATGGTGCGCTATGCACTCATTAACACGTCTGGGACTACTCCTAATTAGGTAATCGATTTCTCTTCGATAGCTCATCCCAGGCTACCTGTACCTCATGACAAAGTGCCACTAAGGTCTGTGGGGTATGGGGTAAATTTAGCAATCTTCTACCCATAATGTCCCGGACGTGTTCAATGGGTGAAAAATCGGAAAATCTTGGTGGCCAAGGTGACAATTTGATTTGATTATGCTCAAAGTCCAACGCAATACTGGCTACATATGGTCGCGCATTGTCTTGTGGAAACGGTGGACTACTGAGGGGCCTGAGGTAGGGTAAAACATGTTTTACCACTACTTCCAGAATGTAATGCTGGGTGATCATGTTGCCTCTGATGAAGACCAAAGGTGATCTACTGCCAAAAGCAACAGCTCCAAACACCATAACTCTAACGATGCAGTGGACTGGTCTTTATACATAAAATTAAGGATCAATTCATACTCAAGCAGACTGTGGATTCGTCGGTAAAGACTATTCCATTCCTGGTTCGATTGTAGTTGTTCTCTGCACCACCAGTCGGTTACATTGATGCTCAGAGGTGAGGAGTAACACGAGATGAGGACGGCATGAAAACAGTTCAAAACTTCTTATGTGGCGATAAACGGTTCACATCCTAATAGACCTTCCATGTTCTGTATATTATTGCTCCGCAATCACCCTTGTGGAAGTGAAGCGGTCCCTTAGAGCCAAAAGTCTAAGGAAGCGACCTTCGCTTTCTGTGCTTTTCGGCGACGTCCTGTACCTCCTGTTCTTCGGGTTCGGCCCATCTGGAACCATGCGCGACAACAACTCACCACATTATTGAGACTCCTATTCGTCCTAGTGGCAATTTTTTTATAGGAAATACTTACTTCTCGCAGACCGACTATTTGCCTACAATAAAACTCGCTAAGTTGATCAAAATTTGCGTCTTTTCTCGCTCTAAACATAATGAACAGATCAAAGAAACTCTTAGAAAAGTACTGTACGAAAATTAAACGCTCACGGAAGCTGCAAAAGTCCATTGTCACCTATTATGTTCTAAAAACAAAAACGTATTAAGCCAAAACCAGTGTATCGATATGGTTGAAAAACTGATCATTTCTTGTCGTAATCTAAACCAACATGTATCTAAAAAATTACTGTGATATATTCAGAAATACAGAGTGTTCTTTTTTTAATGTCGCGCAGTGTAATTCAGAACCTTCGAAAAATACTATACTTATTGATAATGAAATGCTACTTAGTAAACGAGAATTCTTTACGAAAATTCAATCATATTTATTTGTAGCACCATGTTTGTGAACCATAGAAATTCAAGATGGTGGCAATAATAGAACACCAAGTACAATAACTATATGTAATTTTTACAATAGTACAAAATGGCTGCAAAATTATTTGTAAAACCAAGTTTTAACTACAATTGTCTGCGTATGCGTAGATTGGTTTACAAGATGGTCCATAATGAAGCTGTTTTATTTGCCTTTACAAAAGCATTATCTTACATTTAAAAATATCCTGCTGGATAGATAAAAATTCTCTGCAAAATTTGATTGTATAGATTGATACTAATATTATTTCATATTGCTTTATTTCATTTATAATAACTTGTGACAACTGTTATGTTTAACCTACCCTTAATGGTAAGGCCTGCTCCGATTGCGATTTGTCTGTTAGAAACACTGTTGAATTACACTGATATTTGGAAAGTAATTGACTGTTTCTCTACTTCTTTATTTTCCGATTACTTTGTATATCTGACCTACAGAATTATACAAAAATTCCATTTTCCACTTTTATTTCACGTCGTAATTAAAATAGATTGTAAAAGACCAAATATTTGCATAAGGACAGATATATTAAGTCAATGTTGATGCTGAATATATGTTTTATAATGATGTTCCAACTGATTGAAAAGTTTGTTTTTACCAAAATAAATATTTTTCCAACATATTAATTTAATTAATGATCAAAGAGTTTACTGAACTACATATCCATTTTCAAGTTCCTATTGAAATAACACTAACAAATTAATTGACCGAGCGAAATGAGGTCCCGTATTCACACTTTGAGAGCACTTTGTGTCTGTGGTTGTTTGTCAGTCTATCTGTCTATTTGTTTGGAAATACCCTACAGTTTATGCATATATCTATATGTATCATTGATTTTCTTCTGATCAACCGGAATTTCAAATTGAAAAAAATATTAATATCTATTCAGAATAACTATAACATGATAGCAGTACTTGATAAATTTGTCGTGTCGTCATTTGTTAATCGTTTATGTATAACCGTTAAAAATGTGAATTAAGATATAAAGTAAAAAAGTAAAATATTTTATTCTCGAATAATTCTTTTTAAAAATATTCTCAATAGTATAAAATAAAAATTTTACCCATGACGAAAAACATGATAGGTATGTTTGAAGTGCACATTTTGTGTCAAAAAATCTCGTGCTGAGGTAAGTATGTACAGAGAATGGTACCCTGCACAGAAGTCTCCAGTGCGTGGTATTTTCGGAGAGTGAAATTAAAAATCCACGCTAATACTGCGGCATTTAAATATAATCGTGAGCAAAATCCGATTAACAACATTGAAGTAGATTTTTTGGCTTATAAATAAATTTTATTTTTCTAGGCCCAGCCGTATGGCCGCAATTTCTACCATACCGATAGACTGACACATAAGTGACTGTATAAGGGTTTCGTGGTCATATCTTTATACTTACGAAGCTCTAAACAGAGAACTAAGAAATATGAGAGTAAAGAATCGTATACGCTGCAGGGAACTGTATCGGTTCTACAACAGTAATTTTTCGGAAAAAAAAAATTCTAAATACATTAAAACTACATTTATGGCAATTCGGAAACAAATACATACTACGTTTTTATTTGGTGAAAACCTTATAAATCATGTAAATCGTAAGTTCAATATGCGTGTGCATAAAAAATAAAAAAATGTCATTAAATTAATTCATTAAGTAATTTTTAATTATTTATTGACTTCTTTGTAACATTATCATGCCTATTCTTATTTGTTTTGTCATTTTTACAAGTCATTATTTTAGTTAGGACATAATTAGTCTTTAGAAATATGCTGAAAACATTCTTATCAAGTGGCAAATATATTCTACTGTGTTTGATTAAATATTTTGTGAATTTCGCTTCCTTAAAATTGTTATATTGGATATTGTGTCCAGTTGCCCAAAGAAATACTATGTCTATACTACCATACTATGTTTACAAATCAGTCGAAAGCTTCACTAATTGTGTGGGCCAATGTAAAAATAAAATACTTATGAGTAGGGTTGCCAACCGTCCTTTTTTGAAAAGGACAGCCCTTTTTTAACATCTGGCTGTTCTTGTACTTTTTTAAATTAGAAAATGACGCCTTTTGTCCATTTTTCAGATATTTCAGGTACTAGTCAAATTTATTTTATTGTATTTTCAATTTTCGTTAATTTTAATCAATATTTCCTCGGGAAAAGAGCCTTAGAAATAGTGATTACTGATTAAACATGACGATCCACCTCTATTTTTTTAATACCAAATATGGCATTGCGAATTATGTAATAGATTTTTTTGAAAATTTAGGCGAAAGTGATAATTGGACTATGTAATTATAAATCGCTGGAATAAAGTATCAGCTTTTAGCGCAGACAATGCTAATTATAATTTTGCATAGAGAAATTATTCGTTATGTAGATAGATTTTTTTTTAAAATTAGTATTTATTGGTCTTAGTTGCACTGATTATTAACCAGTGATGTATACAATAAAATAATATAGCAATAATAATATAAGTAACAATAAAATTACAATTATGAATTAGATTAGACATTAAAATACAAATATAAAATTTATTTACTCGTCTTCATTTTTATTTTTACTAAAATTTTTGTCCTTAAGAAACTATTAGCCAGAATATATTAGTATTAATGTTAAGTATAAATACGATTTTATTACACTTTAAGTTTTTAGATAGAATTTTAATTTCTTGGAAAGATTTGCAATCTTATTACTTAATCAAAACAAAAAATTGTTCCAAACAAATTATCAAAATTCTTGCGATTGATGACGATTCCGAAGAAATTCCACAATTTGATGAAGTATATTTACTATTTGTTCAGCATGTGATGGAAATGTTTAATTTGGTAATTGAAAAGCTAGAAAACAATGAAACATGTGCATCAGATGTCATCTATGTTATGAAAAATTACAAATTAGATATGATGAAGAATTTTTCGGTTACATAGTTAATCAACGTCTTAAAAGTTTGAATAAACAAGAAAATCAGATAATTAAAGACGATTTTGAATCATTTTATATATCTGTAATTCAGTACTTGGAAAAATACATTTTATTGAAAGTTATCTAGTTTCTGATTTATCGATAATGCATAACTTAAATAAGAAGGCTTTAGAAAAAAAAAAACAAGTTGAAATAATCGATTATTTAGATTTGAAAGAAAGGCTTCATCTAAATATGGACGACTTTTTTGAAGAACCAATATTTCCAAACTATTTTCTGAATGTACAAGTACCTGCAGCAAATGGCATGTAATTTTAAACAATTCTGATAAGTTTAAAAATATTTTGAAATTAAGATCTTTTGTATTGTCTAACCTCGGAACTTCGGCATATTGCCGAAGTTTATTGAGTTTTTAGTACCATGGATGCTAAATGGCGTAAAGATAGGGATCGATGTTCAGTTGAACTTTTAAAGAGTGAACTTCTCAATTATTTTAATTTAAAAGGTAACTGGTTGGATTTTGCAGAAAAAATAAAAAGTGATACAGCCTAAAATCTGCCAAAGATATAGAAATATGATTTTAAAAATAAATAAAAAATATATAATATTGATTATTTGTTTGTGAGTAATTGTGATAATTTGTTTGTGCAATTAAACTGTTTACAATGAATTAGTCATTTGGTTTGTATTAATATTCCTTGATTCCTTGAATAAAACTTATTAGACAAACTTGCACCAATTGGTGCATGATATGTATTTTTAGCACGTATTTTTTCTGTCCTAACTGGCTAGGGCAGATTGCTAGACAGATTACTGATCCAGCGATCGGCTTTCACTGGACCATTTTGTGAATGTATCTTACATTAAAAAAAAAACTTTATTAAGAAACATTATTAATTTTTAAAGCGTACTTTAAGCTACAAGCTACAAGACGATTTTTTAAATAACTTTTAATTTGTGTTAATTTTTTTTTTAAATCCATTTAATTTAAAAAAAAAGTATTAAAAACTATATTAAAAATTAGATAAAAAAAAATACTGTTTGGTTTTTGAGAAATTTACGAACTGCTGTAGTGCCTACTAAAATGGCCTCTTAAACAAAATCATCCACTAGGCAGTAATCTTTATACCTCTTCCCAGGGTATTCTTTTTTGGAACACTATGGAGTTGGCAACCCTACTTATGAGATAGATTATTTCTATTCATGCCATTTAATTGTACTCATTACTGCTGTTATTAATTTTTATTCGGGTTTATTTAAAAATTTTAAGATTGTAAAATATATTTTTAAAAACTACGTCTACGAAAAGATATTACTTAAAACTAAAATTCAGGGGCTGATTTCGTTCATTTCCTAGTAATTTTTAGAAATAAGATTACATTTAGAAGATCCCCGTTACTCCCATCCAACGGATAATTAAGAACCGTATAATAGGCGTTTTACTGTAATAATAGAAAATTATTCGAGTTCGAAACAATTTTGTTATTCATATCGTTCGATTTATTTTAACACTGTGTATGTATTTCATTAAATAAAATATCTATATAAGAGGTTACGTGAGACAAAATCAAATGTAAAAGTATAAAACAATTTAGTGTTTATACCTATATCTATTATAAATATAAAAATGTACCTTTCTACTTAAACGACATTTTATTAGTTTTTGACATAAATAGTGGAGTATAACTGTCGTTTCGTATGTTATATTTGTTTAAAAATAAAGGCTTTTACATTTGATGAAAATAATGACAGAAAGCGGGCGATATGTAATATGTAGGAAACCAAACCGGAACATTTTTAATTCATTGCTTAATAAAATGTAAAATGAAACATGAAGGAAAGTAGGCACACACAAATGTGAAATGGTTTTTCCACATCCGGAATCAATCACGACAGTTCCGGCGTCCATTTTTCTTCCCTTATTATTTCCCCGGTGACAATGTCGGCAGTTTCCACTTTTTTCTGCTGTCAAGAGGAAATTCCAGACAAGTGCTGTGATGGATTGACATTCATTCTGCATTGACGTTGCTATTTTTCAACAACAAACAGAATAGTGTCTTTGTCCCGGTGTTTTGCAAATGATTTGAACACGTTCAAATATGTAAAACATTTATTTCTTTAAAATTCTTGTGTTTTACAATATAAGAGTATACATTGTGGTATAAATTCTATTCGCTGACGATATGTCAATAAAGGAAGAAATGACACGCCTCAACTTTATCAGAGCTCCAAGTTTTACTTTCGGGGAAAAACGACGTTCTTCCTCATATTTCAAAACTTTTAATGATAAATAATACTGTGACTTTTAAGAAAAGTTATTAATTCACGAACTGATAGAACTTTGTGCAATATTGGGACGCACACCCCTACGTATCTACGAGTATAATACAAAATGCGAGTTAAATGCAATAGTATGCGTCCCGTCTGAATCGTTTACTCTCATAGTGAAGCAGCTTTGAACTTTAATAATTAAATGTTTTCGATTTCTTTTAGAATACCTAATTAGAGAAGGCATGTATAAGTAAAACAATAATACCGAAAGACTGTTTGTTATAACGGAATTTAAAGTTGTACTCTAAGTTGCTAAGTATTATTGTTGTGTACTAAATACAGCGGATCGAGAAAGCGATTAAATTTAATTTAGTTTTAAACTAGTTGAATAGTTTAAAAGAATAAAGTTCGTTTACTTAGTTTGTAAAAGGCAGTCTGAAAATTTCTCAAATTACAGCCAATCTTTATTAATTAACCAATAATCCTCTGAAAGTTCTTAACAGGCCGTTCCGTCTATCGTAATTAAGCAGCCAACACAAGACGCTCTGCTCAAGACGAAATCCCAAGTAGTTAGGACAAGACAAGGGGAGATGCAGACGGGAGGCGAGGGCGGTCGCTTGGTCAAATAGACAGCTACAGGAAATTAACAACAGAGTCACAAAGAGAAGTCTTAGCCTGAAATTACTAAACGGCGTCTGTTGCCGTCGTTAGATCATTACGTCATTGTTCACGATCAAGATCCAGGAAAACTTACAAGTTAGCGCGAGGAATTCTGAGAAATTAACTTCCATGCAAAGGAACTGAGCCTGGGTAACGTAAAATACAGCTGGAATCAATCTCGGAGACAGCTTCATCTCTGGAGAGAAGCGATTGCTCGGAAACATTGTCGAGATTAATTCTTCGAATAATCGTCTGCATTCTCATACTAACTTTATTTCTATGGCGTTTTAGAATTCAAACCTTCCGCTTCAAGAAACAAGCTTAGATTAAAGTTTCCTCTTAAGCTTTGTGCACAACACAACTCGTGTGAACACACTCAACTCTGTAAATTTCAACACATCCAAATATCTACATATAAGTACCCAATTCCAATTAATTCCCTACAAAATGTTCAAGGTTTTTGTCGAAATTATTGTGAGTATAAATCTTAAACTTGTAACAACAATTTTCATTTAGCTTCGAACTCTTAAATCTTTAGCTAGGTAAAACTCCTTATGTTATGTTATATAAATATATCCTACTGTACCACGTCAAATAAATATATAACAAAAAACATAAATTAGCGACAACATGATATATTATTATTGTCAAAGACACTAATTGTAATTGAATTTATTACATGAACAAATTTGCATACTTTGCATACTTGTTTTCTAATAATTTTGAAACTGCATGAAAATGAAAAACCCGTAATTTGTTTTCATCAAAAAACTGAGAAGTATTGAAATAAAATTTAAACAGATTGCGAAACTGCAACAATTTGAATGGCTACACAATTAATTTAATATACGAATGTCAACTTCTTGCACTGAATAGTTCACTGCACTGTTCATAGAAGAAGTGCTTAAATGTGTTGATTTTCTAATAAAATTACTAGATAATAAATTTACTAACGCTAATGCTTCTTCAATTTTATAATTTTATAGGTATGACCAAATTTTACAGGTATGTCACTTATGTGTATGTCTGTCTGTCTGTCCGTCTGTTAGTTGAAATTTTGGCCAAACGGCTGAACATAAAAAGTTACAATTTGGTATTGTTGTACAACTTTTGGACGGACATATAGGAAAACTATAAAGAAGTACAAATAACACATAATGGGGAAAAAGAAATAAATATGTATTTAACGAATAATTAAATATTTTTTTTAAATTTTCATAGGGGTATAAAAGAAAGTACCTTAAAGTATAGATAATCCAACAAAATTTTATTCTAGAAAACTCAAATATTTTTATGGAATTTTTTTCAAAAATGCGTAAAAAATCTTTTCCCAGAAGGGTTGATCTAAAAATTTTAAAAAAATCTCAATAATGTACATTGATCAGAGAGTCGAACCGGAACCGAACCGAAAACCGAAATTAACCGGAATTTTTAACAGAACCGGAATCGTAACCGGAACGTAAAATTGCTAAATTTAAAAACCGAAACCGAAACCGGAACGAAATGAAAATAACGGTTAATTTCAGTTAGAACGAACAAAAAAAAAAAAAAACGGTTTATTTCGGTTCAACTTCTTTTTTTTTTAAATTAAATTAATTCATTAATCGTTTTCTTTAATTCTCCCTGATGAAATGTAAAGCGGAGTCCACACTATGCCGCTGTTTGCCAGTTAGCAAGGCCATTTGGCAATGCCAGAAGTAATGTAGACGTGACCGTTGGCACATGCCATCGTGCCAGCGGCAAGCCAACAAGAATCGCTCGAGTGTCGGTCTCCCTCAAAGAAAGCCGATAAGAACGGAGAGTGGAGACGTGCCAACCACTGGCATCACGCGGCTTTAGGCTTAAATTCGGGTTGTGATTCAGACGCCGATGAGCAACGTTGTTTATAGATGGTGTGTACAAACGAAAAAGTGCTTAATTTGATCGATTTATACCGGGATCGTCCTGTTTTGTGGGACTGTCGATTAAAGGACTATAAAAAAAGTACTATATCGGTTAAAGGTTTGCTTTGAAATCTTGAACAAGTAACTAACTTAACGAATGGTAGAAATCTCCTGTCGCCAGGAATCGCAAAGTAACCACTAGACGTTCATGGGCAGGAATATCTCTTTTGAATGACGTATCTTCCTTCTTGATATTTGGTGCAACCAAATTTAGAAGAACTTCAAAATAGCTACTTCTCATTCGAAAAAAGTTTTTGAAACCACATCCTCTGTACTCGAGATTCAATTCGTCCACATCGTCCAATACTAAATCCTTCATTAAGTCACGTGCTCCATATCGTGATCTACTTTGAAGACTTGGACGTACCCAAAACCGTCGTTTACGCAGTTTGCGTATTTTTTCTTCACTGTCAAGTATGATGGCAGCAGCTGAAGCAATTAGTAAATCCTCCTCGGTGAACATTGTGCGACTAAACTAAATGCCAACACAGATGTGGATATTTTTACAACCACTGGCTTTGCCAACTGGCCTTGCCAACTGGCAAACAGCGGCATAGTGGGGATGCACCTTAATGCTTCTTTCGTAACCGTAAGAGTAACCCCTACTCATTTGACACTGCCTACCAGTGTTGCCAGTTGTTTGTCATAAATTTATGGTGCAGCATTGCCTGAATAACTTTTATTATTAGATTACCTCAAAAATTATATTTCTTCGATGGTAATGGTTATTATGGTAATAAAAAAGCTATATTTATCAGAATATCTGAAATTCTTTTCAGAATTTACTAAAAATGAAGACCTGATAATTATGTGATAACTGGTAACTACGCATTTCTTGAAATGTATCTTCAAAAAAAAGAAAAAGAACTAGGAATGATTGTAAATGAAAAAGAAGAGAATTCACAAACAATTTTCAATGATTCGATTAATTTGTCTTTGTCACACCAAATTAATAACTTCAATCCTTCTAGAGAACCAAAGAACACTAATATGTTAAAATACTGGTCGGAGAAAAGTATTATTTTCCCGGAATTGGCAGAAATAATAATGGCAGTACCAGCTACACAAGTTAGTGTAGAAAGAAATTTTTCGGAACTAAAACTTTTATTATTAACTGACAAAAGAATGAATTTATCAGAATCTAATTTGGAGAATATGTTAATGTGCCGATTAAATATGAATTTTTAATTTAAATTTCATTTCAAATTTCAAATGTAATTTTTTCAACTGAATGAACTGTGATTAATAATTTTAATATAATATTATTTAAAAAAAAAAAAAATTGTTTTTCTGTTTTCTTTATGAACTGTTATTTTTTATTTTTATAAGAGAAAAGTTCACATTGTTTATTAAAATTTAACTTGTTATTTGAACCGGAACCGAACCGGAACTGAACCGATATTTTTCGACGAACCGAAACCAAAACCGGAACGAAAAACGTTTACTTGGAACGTAACCGAAAACCGGAACGAAATAATTTCGGTTCGACTCTCTGGCATTGATATGAACCAGAATAACTCAACAGGTATTTTTGTTTAGATTATTATTTCGAAATACATATATCGTTTTTTTTGCGTCGATGAAAACAATCTATATATATAAAAGGCAGTGTCCTGACTGACTGACTGACTCACTCATCACCGCCCAGCCCGAACCCCTGGGCCTAGAAACTTGAAATTCGGAGAGTATATTCCCTTCATGACGTAAGCACCCACTAAGAAGGGATTTTTCGAAATTCCACTCCTAAGGGATGAAAAGGGGTGAAATGTGATTTCACGAATTCCTTAATATCTCTTAGGGCCGATGGAATATCGACTTAGTTTTTGCTTACAAGTATTACCCATACAAATGCCGAAAAACCAATCGGGATTTTGCCCTAATCAACCCCTAAAGGGGTGAACCTACAATCGGGGTGGATTATACATCCCGTTGTATTTCCTGTGTTCGTTTAATTGCAAGATTACTCTTTGGCACATAGGTGTCTTTTTAAAATATCTCGAAACGATATTGACAGTTTTTTGAAATTTCACCCCTAAAGGGTGAAACGGGGTGAATTGTGATTTTAAGGATTCTTTAATATCTCTTAGGACCAATAAGAAATCGACTTGCTTTTTGCTTACAAAGATTACCCATACAAATGCCGGAAAACATATTTCAGGTTTTTGTCCTAATCAACCCCTAAAGGGGTGGATCTACAATCGGGGTGAATTATACATCACGTCGTATTTCCTGTGTTCATTAGTTGTAGCATTACTTTTTGACACATAGGTGTCTTTTTAAAATATCTCGAAATGGGTTTGACAGTTTTTTAAAATTTCACCCCTAAGGGTTGAAAAGGGGTGAATTGTGATTTCAAGGATTCCTTAATATCTTTTAGGACCAATAAGATATGGACCTACTGTTTGCTTGCAAAGATTATCCATACAAATACCGAATCATCAATTTCAGGATTTTGTCCTAATCAACCCCTAAAGGGGTGGATCTACAATCGGGGTGAATTATACATCACGTCGTATTTCCTCTGTTCATTAGTTGCAGCATTACTTTTTGACACATAGGTGTCTTTTTAAAATATCTCGAAATGGGTTTGACAGTTTTTTAAAATTCCACCCCTAAGGGTTGAAAAGGGGTGAATTGTGATTTCAAGGATTCCTTAATATCTCTTAGGATCAATAAGATATCGACTTACTGTTTGCTTGCAAAGATTATCCATACAATTACCGAAAAACTTATTTCATGAATTTGTCCTAATCAACCCCTAAAGGGGTGGATCTACAATCGGGGTGAGTTATACATTCCGTCGTATTTCCTGTCTTCGTTTAGTTGCAACATTACTTTTTAGCCCATAGGAGTATTTTTAGAATATCTCGAAACGGTATTGGTAGTTTTTTTAAATTTCACCCCTATAGGGTGAAAAGGGGTGAATTATGATTTCAAGTATTCCTTAATATCTCTTAGAACCAATAAGAAATCGACTTGCTTTTTGCTTACAAAGATTACCCATACAAATGCCGGAAAACATATTTCAGGTTTTTGTCCTAATCAACCCCTAAAGGGGTGGATCTACAATCGGGGTGAATTATACATCACGTCGTATTTCCTGTGTTCATTAGTTGTAGCATTACTTTTTGACACATAGGTGTCTTTTTAAAATATCTCGAAATGGGTTTGACAGTTTTTTAAAATTTCACCCCTAAGGGTTGAAAAGGGGTGAATTGTGATTTCAAGGATTCCTTAATATCTTTTAGGACCAATAAGATATGGACCTACTGTTTGCTTGCAAAGATTATCCATACAAATACCGAATCATCAATTTCAGGATTTTGTCCTAATCAACCCCTAAAGGGGTGGATCTACAATCGGGGTGAATTATACATCACGTCGTATTTCCTCTGTTCATTAGTTGCAGCATTACTTTTTGACACATAGGTGTCTTTTTAAAATATCTCGAAATGGGTTTGACAGTTTTTTAAAATTCCACCCCTAAGGGTTGAAAAGGGGTGAATTGTGATTTCAAGGATTCCTTAATATCTCTTAGGATCAATAAGATATCGACTTACTGTTTGCTTGCAAAGATTATCCATACAAATACCGAATCATCAATTTCAGGATTTTGTCCTAATCAACCCCTAAAGGGGTGGATCTACAATCGGGGTGAATTATACATCACGTCGTATTTCCTGTGTTCATTAGTTGCAGCATTACTTTTTGACACAAAGGTGTCTTTTTAAAATATCTCGAAATGGGTTTGACAGTTTTTTAAAATTCCACCCCTAAGGGTTGAAAAGGGGTGAATTGTAATTTCAAGGATTCCTTAATATCTCTTAGGATCAATAAGATATCGACTTACTGTTTGCTTGCAAAGATTATCCATACAATTACCGAAAAACTAATTTCAGGAATTTGTCCTAATCAACCCCTAAAGGGGTGGATCTACAATCGGGGTGAGTTATACATTCCGTCGTATTTCCTGTGTTCGTTTAGTTGCAAAATTACTTTTTATCACATAGGAGTCTTTTTAAAATATCTCGAAAAGGTTTTGGTAGTTTTTTAAAATTTCACCCCTATAGGGTGAAAAGGGGTGAATTATGATTTCAAGTATTCCTTAATATCTCTTAGAATCAATAAGATATCGACTTGCTTTTTGCTTACAAAGATTACCCATGCAAATACCGAAAAACATATTTCAGGTTTTTGTCCTAATCAACCCCTAAAGGGGTGGATCTACAATCTGGGTGAGTTATACATTCCGTCGTATTTCCTGTGTTCGTTTAGTTGCAACATTACTTTTTAGCACATAGGTGTCTTTTTAAAATATCTCGAAAAGGTTTTGGTAGTTTTTTAAAATTTCACCTCTAAAGGGTGAAAAGGGGTGAATTGTGATTTCAAGGATTCCTTAAATCTCTTAGGGCCAATAAGATATTGAATCGATTTTTGCTTACAAAGATTACCCATACAAATCCGAAAAATATATTTCAGGATTTTGTCCTAATCAACCCCTAAAGGATGGATCTACAATCGGGGTGAATTATACATCCCGTCGTATTCCCTGTGTTTATTGAGATATAAGGTTTCTTTTTAGCACATAGGCGTCTTTTTAAAATATCTCGAAATGGTTTTGACAACGTTTTTAAATTTAACCCCTAAAGGGTGAAAATGGGTGAAATGTGATTTTAAAGATTGTTTAATATTTTTTAACACCAATAAGATATCGACTTGGTTTTTGCTTACAAAAACTACCCTTGCAAATGCCGAAAAACTTTTTTGATTTTGTCCTAATCAACCCCTTAAGGGGTGGATCTACAATCGGGGTGAATTATACATCCCGCCGTATTTCCTGTGTTCGTTTAGTTGCAACATTACTTTTTGGCACATAGGTATCTTTTTAAAATATCTCGAAATATATATTATAGACAGTTTTTTAAAATTACCCCCTAAAGGGTGAAAAGGGATGACTTGTGATTTCAAGGATTTCTTAATATCTCTTAGGACCAATAAGATACCGACTTGCTTTTTACTTACCAAGATTACCCATAAAAATACCGAAAAACTTATTTCAGGATTTGGTCCTAATCAACCCCTCAAGGGATGGATCTACAATCGGGGTGAATTATACATCCCGTCGTATTTCCTCTGTTCGTTTAGTTGCAACATTAAATTTGGCACATAGGTATCTTTTTAAAATATCTCGAAATAGTTTTGACAGTTTTTTAAAATTACTCCCTAAAGGGTGAAAAGGGGTGAATTGTGATTTCAAGGATTCCTTAATATCTCTTAGGACCAATAAGATATCGACTTGCTTTTTGCTTACGAAGATTACCAATACAAATACGGAAAAATATGTTACAGGATTTTGTCCTAATCAACCCCAAAAGGGTGAATCTACAATTGGGGTGAATTATACATCCCGTCGTATTCCCTGTGTTTGTTGAGTTACAAGGTTTCTTTTTGGCACATAGGCGTATTTTTAAAATATCTCGAAATGGTTTTGACAATTTTTTTAAATTTAACCCCTAAAGAGTGAAAAGGGTGAAAAGTAAAATGTGATTTCAAGGATTGTTTAACATTTTTTAGGACCAATAAGATATTGACTTGGTTTTTGCTTACAAAAACTACCCATGCAAATACCGAAAAACCAAATTTTTGATTTTGTCCTAATCAACCCCTTAAGGAGTGGATCTACAATCGGGATGAATTATACATCCCGTCGTATTTTCTGTGTTCGTTTAGTTGCAACATTACTTTTTGGTACATAGATATTTTTTTTTTAATATCTCGAAATGATTTTGCTATTTTTTTTTTAAATTTCACCTCTTAAGATTGAAAAGGGGTGAAATGTGATTTCAGTAATACCTTAATTCTTTTAGGACCAATAAGATATCGACTTGGTGTTTGCTTACAAAAATTATCCATACAAATGCCGAAAAACTTATTTCAGGATTTCGTCCTAATCAACCCCTAAAGGGGTGATTCTACAAACGGGGTAGATTATACATCGCGTCGTATTTCCTGTGTTTGTTGAGTTATAACGTTTCTTTTTGGCACATAGGGGTCTTTTTAAAATATCTCGAAATGGTTTTAACAGTTTTTTACCTTTAACAAATATCACCCCTAATGGGTGAAAAGAGGGAATTGTGATTTCAAGGACGCCTTAATATCTTCTAGGATCAATAAGATATAGACTTGGTTTTTGCTTATAAAAATTACCCATACAAATGCCGAAAAATGTATTTCAGGATTTTATCTTAATCAACCCCTAAAGGGGTGAATCTACATTCAGGGTGAATTCGGGGTGAATTCTACATTCGGGGTGAACCCTTTGTATATCCTGCGGTTGTTGAGTTATAACATTCCATTTTGGCATATATGTGTTTTGACACTTTTCTTTCACTCCTAAAGGGTAAATTAGTATTTTTTTGTTAGAAATAAAAAATTACGGGTGTACATTTTTAAAATAAAAATATATAAAAATAAAATAAAAATAAAAAATTATAGGAGAGTACATTTTTCAGTATGACGTAAGAACCCACTAAGAAAGGATTTTTTCAAGTTCGACTCCTATTTGGTGAAAAGGAGTAAACTGTTTTTAACGGATTCCTCAATATCTCTTAGGACAGATGAGATATCGACTAGATTTTTTGTTACGAAGTTTACCCATACACAAGTTTAAAAACAAACTGCGGATTTTATGCCAATGAGACCATCATTATACCGTAGCGAAGCACGGGTTTTCAGCTAGTATATATATATATATATATATATATATATATATATATATATATATATATATATATATATATATAATAAAACAATTTTTCATGGTATTCGTCAATATATTAAAATCACAATACAAATTTACATTTGAGACGTTTCGTGTGTAAAGTCACACATCTTCAGTCTGCAAAAAAGTGTACAGTCACATTATAATAAGTATTTATACAAAACTAAGGTCAATACAAGACATCACAAATGAAAAAACAGGTACGTCACAATATAAACAAAAAAGAAGAAAAAGGAAAAAAACATACTTTTTCCCAAAGATATGATGATACGTAAGTGTTTCTCAACCTTTTCTGACATGGGACCCTGACGTGCGTGTGCGTGTGCGTGTGCGTGTGCGTGTGCGTGTGCGTGTGCGTGTGCGTGTGCGTGTGCGTGTGCGTGTGCGTGTGCGTGTGCGTGTGCGTGTGCGTGTGCGTGTGCGTGTGCGTGTGCGTGTGCGTGTGCGTGTGCGTGTGCGTGTGCGTGTGCGTGTGCGTGTGCGTGTGCGTGTGCGTGTGCGTGTGCGTGTGCGTGTGCGTGTGCGTGTGCGTGTGCGTGTGTGTGTGTGTGTGTGTGTGTGTGTGTGTGTGTGTGTGTGTGTGTGTGTGTGTGTACATATATATACAGTTGTGGCGAAATAATTAAGAATGGCAGGTGAAATTACAGACAATGTTCTCAGACAATCGCCAAATATGTACTAATTTTTATATGCCTTATACTATACCCCAAAGTAAATATTGCATCATCCAAAAAATTTCGGTCCTAAAATTTGTTTTGTTCACTTCAAGCGTGCATGTGCATGTTTCAATTGGCGATATAATTAGGAACGACATTGCAAAACATTATTTTATGAAGTCTGAGCTGTATCAACAAATAAAACACTGGTTAGAATTATTAATACAAGGGTTAAAGTAGTAAAATCAATTTCGTGTTGTAGGTTAAGTTTTTTTTTTTTTTATTATGGTTAGAAAAAAAAAAATTGCGCACCAGGCATGAGGGATGCTATAGTAAAACTGCATTTAAATGAAAATATGTCTTATGGAGTAATTGCAAATAAATTAAAATGTTCTAAAACTATGGTTTATAACTATGGCGGTGCAACATTTTAATAAACATCACACCATAGAAAATGTAGCTAGACGTCGACGACCTCGAAAAACTTCAAAAGCGGTGGATCGACGAATAATTCGATTAGCAAAAATTAATCCCTTTCTTTGCTCCAAAGAAATCCAAAAGGAGATATGTGCTGAAGAACCTAATGCACTATCAGCTCGTTCTATCAGAGAAAGATTGAATGAGAACCAACTATTTGGAAGAGCTGTAAGAAAGAAGCCACTTCTTTCATAAAAAAACAGGAAGGACAGGCTAGCTTTTACCAAGGAACATAAAGATTGGACTATTTCCCAATGGAAGCATATCCTTTGGAGCGATGAAACGATATATATATATATGGTATATGTTTACCATAATTATGAAACTCTAAACCGGGACAAGAACGGGAGCTAGGACAAAGGAAAAAATTTAACCACAAAAAATTGTTTTATTTTAATTGTTTTATTAAGTCTTATAAAAGAAATATGCAGATGGTCTGCTGCAGCAGAAAGTTAATTATTTTATTTATTGTACCAGTACAACAAATATTTTTAAGAGCCGGTTCTAACTTATAAATTGTTGTTGCTATACCAATATTATTCAATATTCATTTAGTCAATAATCTGGATTTATGAAAATGATTTAAAAAATAGTTTTGTTTCTCTAGTTATAGCCGATAGTGTATGCATGTACATATGTGTTTCTATATTGTCCATAGAAGTACATTCTACATAACAATGACTTACATCATAAAATTAACAAAAATTTCTACAAATACCTGTCCAGTCGCTCCAATTTTGGTCTGCATGGAGTCCAAACACTAAAGTCCACACTATAACATACTATTTCAAGTATTTTCTGCACTTTTATCACTTAACAATAACTAAAAACGTCGTATTGAAGATGAGGTATAACGTTAAATTTGGAAGTTACTTGGTACTACATGATCTAAAATAGCTTATATTTTGTTACTTTGTATCTTTATATAAATAGTTATATATTTTGATTGAGGATTTATTAAAATTTCAGAGCTATAGCGTTGGAGACTATATGGTAAAATGGGAGGACAGAGGTGATAATAGAATGACTTTTGGGCTATCAATGATAATTCTGAGATCTCAGAAAGGGATGAAAATTTCTATTGGAAGTATAATGGAGTTATCTCTCGAGAATTTTATATAGGTTAATTTTTTTATTTACGGGTTCATTTTGAGGGCTAAGGTGTCCCCCCCCCCGGGCATTGTGACCTTAAGACCCGGTCTTTCCACCTTCATTTAAACCACTAGGTAACTATCCGACAGATAATGTTATCTGGAACTTTATCTTCTGAATAAATGTCATTACCAAGCAGTGAATTCAATACATCAGTCTCATTATCCGTTAGATAACTATCCGATAGATACATTTGTATTGAAAGACGGGATGACATTTATTCAGCACAGAAAGTATCATATAACCTTATCTGTCAGATAGTTACCTGGAGCAGTGTTTCCCAACCGCCGGTCCTGTATATATATATATATATATATATATATATATATATATATATATATATATATAATGAAAATTTGATATCAAAAATTCAACCTCCCCGGGAATCGAACCCGCATCCTAGAGATTACGCGTCTCAGTCCCCTGCCACAGGGCCATGGAGGCATGAGAATTGCATTTTGATATCAGTGGACAAGTCGTGACTTCAATTATACATAATTCATGTACGAAAGAGAAGCTGATTTTTCTATCGAAAAACACATTTACCACTAATGTCTCAGTGGCAGGGGACTGAGACGCGTAATCTCTAGGATGCGGGTTCGATTCCCGGGGAGGTTGTATTTTTGATATCAAATTTTCATTATTAAAATTATATATTTGTTAATTCTAAATAATTTCATTGTTTATTAAATATTTGGGTGGTGTACGCACTGAAACTGAGACATTAGTGGTAAATGTGTTTTTCGATAGAAAAATCAGCTTCTCTTTCGTACATGAATTATGTATAATTGAAGTCACGACTTGTCCACTGATATCAAAATGCAATTCTCATGCCTCCATGGCCCTGTGGCAGGGGACTGAGACGCGTAATCTCTAGGATGCGGGTTCGATTCCCGGGGAGGTTGTATTTTTGATATCAAATTTTCATTATTAAAATTATATATTTGTTAATTCTAAATAATTTCATTGTTTATTATATATATATATATATACACACATATATATATATATATATATATATATATATATATATATATATATATATATATATATCATCCTTACATCCTTACTCTTTAGCTAACAGTAGCTCGGAGCATAACAAAAAATATTTCAAGTTCAAGTCGTACCACTTGAAAGTACTTGAAGTACCTCCAACGCGAACCGTTTTATTTAGTTTAAATTAGTTGTCAAAATAATTATAATTTATTTTATTTAAGTTTAAAAGGTATATTTTAATTAATATAAATTTCATATATTTATGAATATATCTTGCAAAATTGAGCGTTTATCTATTATAATTTCATGCTTCGATTTTATATGACTTCGCGGCCCCCCGACATAGCTTTCACGGCCCCCCGGTTGAGAAACGCTGCGTTAGAATTTGCAATGTAAAATGAATGTAAAATCATAATTTAAAAAAATAAATAAATAAAAAATATTCGTAATAAAATGACAATCTAGTACAAATATTAAAAAACTAGCAAAAAAAAACATTGAAACAATCAGGAAGTGAACTTATTTAGAGATCAACCGACCTTACCTAGTATGAAAAAATATCAGCAACGTAAAGGACTGGCGGGGCACGTCACTCTCATATCATCGTCAAGCTGTCTATGAAGTGCGATAACGCTCGAACACGTCAGGCCTAGACAATATGACGTGGAAGGTGACTGACCGCCTAGCAGGAATGAACCAAAATATGTAATATATTGATAAGCGAATGTATGTCAAATAATAAGATGTAAAAACATACGGAAAATCCCAAAATTAAATACTACAACAAGGTCTTGTAAACCGGGTCTAATTCTAGAGTATCTGTTTTACGGTTTACACATCCCTTCCTGTATGTTTGTATGAACAGCATCTCTGACATTAGACGCCTTCCCCTATGTGGTTCATTATCTAGAATCTTCACGCTGTTGTAGTTAAATTTATGTTTTGTTGTGTTGGTATGTACAGCCAGTGCGTGCTCTTCGGTTTGTGCGTGCAGTCTGTTGTCCCTATATAAGACAGTGCACAATCCTGGCACGGAATTTTGTATACCACATTAGGTACTTCTAACTTTGGAATCGCCGTTTTTAATTTTGAGAAATTCCGCGCGATTTTTTTTATTAATGGAAAATGCCACGCTGATGTCGGATTTTTTTAAAATGTTTCTATAATTTTCAGCACTTCCGTTGTGATACAGGAGACTGACATAGCATCTTCCCTCTGTGTCGGCCGTCTCCTTGGGGTTTCTGTTGTTATAAGCTGCCCTAGTTCTTCTCCGGATCGAGTCATTAATAACGTGTGCGGGATAACTATGGTCTAAAAATGCTTTTCTCACCTTTTTGAGGTTTTCATACCTGTACCGCGGATGTGAGAGCCTAATCGCTCTATCTAACACATTGTTAAGGGTGTTTATTTTTAGGCTCCGGGGGTGATTGGACCAAAAACTTAAATATCTCCAAGTGGATAGGTTTTTGGTGCCAGTTGGTGATAATGCTGTTGTTAATGTCAGACCTTATTAATTTAACATCCAAGAAGGCTAATGTTCCATTTTCCTCTAACTCATAAGTGAACCGTAGTCGTGAGTGAAACCCATTAAAAGTATGTTGCAAATTATCGATTTTGTCCTTGTGATATACTAATACAATATCGTCAACATACCTGTAGTAGAATAACGGTTTTTCTGTTAGGCTACCTAAACACGTGGCCTCCAACTCCTCCATGACCAAATTGACCACTACGCTACTAAGTGGACTGCCCATAGTGCAACCATGGTTTTGTGCGTAAAACTTCCCCATGAAATAAAAATAGGTGTTATTGAGGCAAAAATTAGCACCGGCTAAAAATTCCGCTTTCGTCATGGCTGTGTGTTCCTGCAAAATGTCCCATTTTCTCTCGATGATAGTTAATGCTAGGTCTGTAGGAATGTTGGTGTAGAGCGACTCTGCGTCGAGCGACAACATTACGTGGTCTTCCGGGATCTTCACACCTCTGACTTTCTCAACGAACTCGAAACTGTTCTTAACGTGATATTCGTTACGCCCTATAACATTGGATAGGATTTTTGCCAGGAACCGTGATATTTTGTACGTCAGGGCGTCAATACATGAGACAATAGGACGAAACGGCGTACCGTGTTTATTGATCTTGGGTAGGAAATAAATGCGTGGTGCCCTTGCATTGTTTATTGTCAGCGCATTTTTAGTTTCGATGTTAATCGACTTACTGTCATACCAAGATTTTATCAGGCTGTTATTTGTCGTTTGCAACCTACTAGTTGGGTTTCCTTTAAGTTGCTTATAGGTCGTAATGTCATTTATCAGCTCTATTGCATTTTTAACGTAATCACTTTTGTTTTGGACAACCGTAGTATTCCCTTTGTCAGCTTTCGAAATGATTATGTCGGGATGATTTTTTAGAAACTGTCTAGTTTTCGAGTTCATGTCATTGAGAAACCTCTGGTGACCATTATTCCCTTTTTTGTTCTTGTTTTGGTTTATCATCGTTTTAGTGTAACTTGTCACATCCTCCCGTAGATTATGTTCATGCTGTATGTTGTGCTTCTTTATGGCCATTTCTGTCCCCTTAATCACATTGTGCACCGTTCTTTGTTGGATGTGCGGTTCTTCAAAGTTGAAATCCGGTCCTAAGCTCAAACACAATTTGACCTTTTCCGGCCGATCTTGCGCACTGATGTTAACTAACCAGTCATCCCTGGTTTTGATTAAGGGCGCGCTCAACCCTTCCAGGTCTAAAAACTTTTTAACATGCTTATCTTTGATCTTGCAGAATAACCTTTCGAACTTGTTATTAACATGCTGCATGTAACTATCAGGTTCAAATGTCTCACGTGGCTATGCGCAACTGATTTTTTAACTTACAAATATCGGCAATACTGTCTTTGATCTCATAATTAAGTACACTTACCTTGAAATTATGGAGAGCGTTCTGGTATCCTTTCTGGTTCCATAGGTGTGTCACTCCCTTGTGGTTCCAACTTTGGATGAAGTTCGGAATTAACTGTGCCGTCCTGCATCGTAATAGGAAATTTCTTCTATTTGTCGCTTTGACCAGGTGTGTTCTTATACGTTCATAAAACTTGACTTATTATAATAATTATTCGTTGAGAAACTCCGACATACCTAATATATATGTTAGAACGCTTTATAGCGTTTATGATAATATCAATTAAAACACACAAATCCAAGCACATATAAGCGTTTATTACTACGTCTATTTACAAACTGTCACATATATGTTATTATGTTATGGTTACTAACGCAACATATTACAAAGGAGGTCTAAGAACTAGTTTTGACCCTAACACGGCCGTCCTGTTCCTGCCACGTCCTCGCGGCATCTTCAGAATTTAATAACTGCAAAATAAAACAGAGTAAACGAAAACATAATGTTTGTTTTGCCCGTCTCCTTGAGGTTCCTGACCATCCAGAGTTTCACTGAACTCCTTGAGGTCCTTGAACATTCAGCGTCGAACAAAACAAACACATCTCCTTGAGGTCCCTGACCATCCAGAGTTCCTCTGAACTCCTTGAGGTCCCTGACCATCCAGAGTCAACAAAACAAACACGACCATTTTAGGTCCAACAACTCCTTGAGGTCCCTGACCATCCAGAGTTCCTCTGAACTCCTTGAGGTCCCTGACCATCCAGAGTCAAACAAAACAAACAATTCTCCTTGAGGTCCCTGACCATCCAGAGTTCCTCTGAACTCCTTGAGGTCCCTGTCCATCCAGAGTCAACAAAACAAACACGACCATTTTAGGTCCAACAACTCCTTGAGGTCCCTGACCATCCAGAGTCAAACAAAACAAACACATCTCCTTGCGGTCCCTGACCATCCAGAGTTCCTCTGAACTCCTTGAGGTCCTTGACCATCCGGAGCCAACAAAACAAAAACGACCAGTGTGTCTTGCGGTACTCAACAAGCTATCAATTCTCAAATCAACTATCAATCTGTTCATTTCATTACAGGTTGTCTACAGTACCCAACAAGCTCAGTGACTGTCGCTGCTTCCTACTCAGTACCTTATTATCCCACACGCAACGTGCCTTCTTATTTAATCAAAGCAATAATATATCTGTTACCACTTTAATCATCGTCACTTTTAATCATCATCATCTAACTAGTTACCTTCGTATTATTTGTCTGTCAATAAACAAACGCTCGTCCATTCTGACATTTTTTTATTATTATTTCTCTTCAGATCATTACATTTGCCATTTCAAGTAAATTACACCTTGATCTGTTATCAATCGCATTGGTAAAACAAGTAAAATTAAGCAGAACCCTACGGTTCCCACTGTTTTAGTCCTGGTTGAAGATCTCCAAAGAACAAAGAATACATTAAATGAATTTATCTCCCGCCTCTAAAATATGTTCTAAACCTGCAATAGCTGTAACAAAAGATCTGTGCAAGCAATGTGCACAGTATTACATCGTTCACATTTAGTATTACATAGCATGTGCATCAATTGTAAAATCTGTCATTTATATTAGCACATTCGTCCAATATGTACCATTAGTACAGACCTAAGAGCAAGACATCTTTGACACCTTACAAGACAACTTTGACACCTTTCGGCTGTCAATTTTTGTCTGTGTTTCCACAATTACCACATCAGTTAAAAACTTAACTTAGTACTTTTGTATTATTGAACTTGGGAGAACTAAAATTTTTACGTTCATTTTGATTTAATTTTTTTTAAATTTGCATTTCTGTAAAA
This sequence comes from Liopterus haemorrhoidalis, assembly GCA_963971575.1. NCBI lineage: Eukaryota > Metazoa > Arthropoda > Insecta > Coleoptera > Dytiscidae > Liopterus > Liopterus haemorrhoidalis. The sequence goes on from OZ020616.1 coordinate 28,508,692, forward strand.
GCTAGTTTTCTGAAATTACAAAATCTTTTCTTTTTATCATACTCATAATAATAATAAAACTGTTCGATTTGCGTATTTAAAATGTCACTACCCGTGATATTTCGAATACGCGCAGGTTTCAATATATTTCGTAAAGAAATAACACACTTTTATTGAGACCATAATTCTGTAATTTATTAATGCAAAATTTTGAAAAATTACACAAAAAACTTGGTAAAACTGTTTTACAAAATAAAAATAACAACTACTATTATCTGTCATTTGTCATCTATCATCTGACATTTGTCATCTGTCATCTGCCAATGCAAAATATAATCTTATCTAATATGATTCCATACAAGGAATATAATTAGTCTCCAACAAAAACTCTTTGAATTACCTTGTTAAGTCTTTATACAAAATTTCTAAATTATCAAGAACAAATTAGAAATACCATACCTCATCATTCTCTTATTGTTTGGCGTCAAATTTCTATACTACCTTAAGCTTATTCTTTATTTAACATTTACAATGTTATCGGAAAATTTATTTGCATCTTGTAGGATGTTTTCCTGCCCTTGCTATTAGTTTTAACGTACTTTATCCATTTTAAATTCATTTTAGAACATTTCAACTTCTACGCATCACTGTGGCTCACCATAATATGGGTACGCAACGTTTTGGGGTTAATTATTTTTTTACAGTTTAATTATAATATAGCACTTGTGTTTTCCATTTTAAAAACTCTTGTCACCCAATTTTTGACATTTCAATTTGTTTTTACAACTGACAATTTTTCTGTCATTTTCACTTTTTTCAATCATTTTCAAAATATTTTATGTATGGAACAACAAAAACTGGCCAAAATTAGTTGTAGGTGTAGGCATCCCACTTCTGATGTTAGAACGCTTTATAGCGTTTATGATAATATCAATTAAAACACACAAATCCAAGCACATATAAGCGTTTATTACTACGTCTATTTACAAACTGTCACATATATGTTATTATGTTATGGTTACTAACGCAACATATTACAAAGGAGGTCTAAGAACTAGTTTTGACCCTAACATATATATATACACACTTTATAACCCGGGAGGGGGGAGGGTGTTAATCTAACAATCTGACAAAAATCTGAGTAATGCACATTTTATGTGAACCAGAATAGTACCACGTGAATTTTTGATCCGATAATTATTTCGATAATTTCCAACAGCGTGCTTACGATATTTTTTTGAAGGACTACTACTAGAATAACTATAGGTGGGACTTAATGTGAGCTCATGTCAAATACGATTGTAAGTCGCTGGATGAAAGCACGTAAATTATTTTTCCAAATAATTTCGAAGTTTATGGTTTTTAGTATGTACCCACAGTTTGTCATCACTTACTAAATTCCTACAAAACCATGAATATGTGAAAAATCACACTTCATATCAATCTTTAAATCTTAATCGTACAAAATTTTCCGCTGTAATGCTTGGTTTTACATATAGCGAACGAGAGAAAGAGAGAGAGAGAGAGAGAGAGAGAGAGAGAGAGAGAGAGATCAAACGTGATCGAATACATTTACGCGCGAATTTTAACTTATTCCCGTTCTTTTACAAAGAACCACGTAGATCTATAGAAGCATCAGCTAGCACGGACGTTGAAAGTTTAATATCTGATGTCGCTTCCCGCTTCCCAAAAGGCAAAACGAAGACACTTTAAATTTTAATATAATAATAATACTAGTTTTTTTTCAATCTTGCGAGTTTAATTCACAAATATACATATGTTTATTTTTTAACTGCTGTATATTACTACACATCTAGATAACCATGTGATAACCGGGTTACTAATATTATTGTTTTGTAGGTATGGCCCAAGATTATTATTAAGTAAAGGTTGTCTCGTAACTTCTGACCAATCAGAGTGTGAGAGGGACTACGTCATATGTCTGCTTAGTTCAAACTAGCATACAAAATTAATATAGATGTTGCATGGTTTTAAATATTTTTATTGCCTATATTCATAATAGATATTTATTTCAAGACAGTTGTACTGAATAAATTATAAATAAATCCCTAAGGAAAGTTTATACTGATGTATATAAAATTTAAGGTGATGGATATTTGTATTATAGTTAATAAATAACAATAAAGTCGAATACAAATATAATTTTAGGTACCTATATTTAAATAAAAATAGAAAAACAAATTGCTATAATAATATAGTAATTAATAAAATTGAAGGTTATATCTGTTTTTAAGAAAGGCTGGACGTATTTTAACGAAATTTGGTACAATAGAGTAGAACCAGGATCAAATATAAGCATGATATCTCAAAATTTTCTTTCTTAGGGGGTGTTTCTGAGTTAAAACAGGTACTAAATTTTTTTTAATATTTCCTTATAAACAGAACTATCTTAACAGAAAAAACTATACAATAAAAATTGTTTATAAGAAAACAAATCTTATTTGTTGTCTGAATTTTTTCATTTTAATGATTATTAAGGTAGTTACGGGGGAACACCATAAAACTAAAATATTAAAATATTTCAATTATTATTCTCTTCACATCAAGAATGAATGTTAGAAAATTTATTTAGAACGAAGAAATATTCCTTTCGAAGAAAAAAGAAATTAAAACAAGTAGAAAAACAAAAAATTAAACGATATTTTTATATTTATAGAAAAAAATTCAATCTTCACGTGTATATAATATATACGCTAAACAAAGGCTGACGTCCCGTTAGCAGACAGATGACCTATGTACCCCCACCACTACAAGTTACGAGACAACCTTTACTTTAATAATCTTGGGTATGGCCACCAAAAAATTATTATAACGTCACTCATGTGTCTGTCTATCTGTCTGTTTGTCTGTCTGTACGGCTTAACATAGAATGTTGAAATTTGGCATTCTTATACAACTCTGACCAGCATATATCAAAAATACTGCGAGTTCAAAAAACACATCCCGGTATGAATATAATCAATTATGAATTTAATAAAAAAAAATATATTTTTTTAATTAATTTTGACTGGCATGCCAATTGAAACTCCTGTTAATGTGTGGATCAACAGGCAAATTTTTATTTTTGAAAAATTATTTTTTTGATCGGATTTTTGCCCAAAATAATTAAAAAAACTTTTGTCCCCCACTCTATATCTCAGAAGGGTTGATTTAAAAATCTGAAATAAATCTCCATAACGAACATTGATGGGAACCAGAATACATCAACAGGATTTTTTGATCCAGTTAGTTTTTCGAAAAATGTCGTTTTTTGTGTCGATGTTTTTTTAACACGATTTTAGCCGAAAATGTGCTAAAAAAGTTCTTGTCCCGCCCCTTTTACCCAAATAAGTTAAACTAAAAATCTGAAAAAATATAAGTAATATACCTACATTGATCTGAGGCGGAAACGTACAAGAGGAATTTTTGTTCCGATTGTGTTTTTGAAAAATATTGCAGGTTTTGTTCTTTTTGACGATATTAATTATTTTTTTAATTCATCGCTAATGTACTGTAGTAATAGCTGACAATACAGGTGATTGACACCATAGTATGTTGCAATTGGTAACATGCTATATTGCTATATTTCCAATATATATTGTCAGCAATTATACAGTATATAGAATAAGACATATGTAACATGTGGCCAGTAATTAGACATAAGTAATTAGTGTAGATGTTGGAGATGAATATATAATATTTAAACTCTAAATTATGTTGTTTATTTCTCGAACCTAACCGGACATTACATGGCGATCCTGCCAGTGAAAAAAAAAAATATATAGTGTTTAAAAATATGTGTATAACTGATAATAAGAACCACAATTAATAAGTGGAAAAAAAAAGTGAAAAATGGGGAATACAACTTCAAAAGAAGAGGTAGTAATGCTTATCGCTGGGTCCATATTAGCTAAAAAGTGTGGACATTATCTTCGAGGCATGGTGCATGGTCAAGAAATCAACAGGAACGAACTCCAGAATTCCAGAGAACGAGTGTGAGATTCCAGCGTCACCTACCACGTCATCCAGAGAAGCCAACGCATCGCCCTGATTAGTTAAGTGTAAGTGAATGACCTTTTTGTGAAGTGCAAGTGGACAAAAATCAACTATGTTGCAAAATAAGAAGACGTAAGCAAACAGACAATAACTTTTATTTTTAATATTAAGCATTTTTTTTAATTGCATTATGATTTAAAAGAAATAATAGATTTCGTAATTAGGAAATATTTGTTAGATTTGTGTTTAATTTTAATAGATGGGATCCAAATTAGAAAAAATTAATGAAAAATTAAAAGACATTAGAAACTATTTAATAAAACCAAATCCAAGTAAAAGTAAACGTATAGAAAATAAGAAAATTTTAGAAGCAAAAGATTACTATAAAGAATTTGAAGCTGTTATTGATGTTTTAGATAGTCAAATAAAACATAAAGAAATTCAGGAACAGGATATTAATAAAATTAAATCATTAACATCAGAAATTAATAAAACCTACAAATTAATATTAGATTTTATACCAGTTGAAAATTCTGAATTCGAAATGGGTACTAAATTTGATTTAAAGGTTGCTTTGAGCCTTTTGCCCATTATGAAAGATAATGAGAAAGAGACTCAACAACTTATAGATGCAATAGAATTTTATGATTCTATGCTTGATAATGAAAGTAAGCCACTTTTGATAAATTTTGTGCTTAAATCTCGATTATCACCAGGAGCTAAATTACGACTTAATACTAATTACGCCTCTGTTGAACTCTTAGTGCAAGATATGAGAAAACATCTCTTAACTAAAAAATCAGATACGGCTTTACAAACAAAATTACAAAAAACTAGGCAAGGAAGTAAATCAATTCAAGATTTTGGCAAAGAATTGGAGGAATTGTTTGTCGATTTAACAATTTCACAAGCCGATGGTAATACAGACAATTATCAAATTTTAAAACCTTTAAATGAGAAAAATGCCATTAAAAGATTCGCAGACGGTCTAAGAAATCCAAAATTAAGTACAATAATTTCATCCAGAAACTACAGATCATTAAAAGACGCGATAAGAGCAGCAGAAGATGAAGAGGTATCGCGGAACGATGACCCCCAAATATTTAATATAACTAATCGGAATAGAAGTCGAGGTAGTTACCACAATACCAGATATCGTAACCATTTTGATAATAATTTTCGTTACAATAGAAATTTTGCAAGTACGAGTAATTACAATAAGAATCAAAATTATCAAAGAAACTCGACACCAATGAAATACAGAACAAACCCACGTCAGCACAACTCGCGAAATGAAACACGATCCTGTCGTGGCAGATTTAATCGCGGTAGTATTAATTATATTAATAGTGAGGTAGGTCAAACGGGTCCAAGTTCAAAATCTGATTCATCACAATCAGCCCTAAATTATTTTTTTCGAGACTAATTCTATTTACTGCAACTTTGATGCAAATTTAAGTTGGATTATATGTAATGTAAATCATAAAAAACAACATTTTCTCGTAGATACCGGCGCATCATTATGTGCAATAAAATATGAATGTGTGGATTGTGATATACCTATTTTTAAAAACAGTATAGACATTAATGGAATTGGAGGAAAATTAAAATCTGAAGGTTATGTAAATTTAAAATTAAAAGTAGGAAATTTGATATTTGAACAAAAATTTCATGTATTTAAAAATTTAAATTGTACAACAGACGGAATAATTGGTAGAGATTTTCTTAAAGAATATCAAGGTATTATTAATTTTGAACAAAATAATATATCACTGATGAATGGGCCTAATGAAGTAACATTACCTTTAAATTCAGATACTACAGATACCATAATATTGCCCCCTAGATGTGAAATTATTCATTATGTGCAAACAAACTTAACAGAAGATTGTGTGATTGAAGGTAAAGAATTATGCGAAGGTGTTTTCATGGCCAATATAATTGTTAAACCTCAAAATGGAAAAATTCCTGTCAAAATTCTTAATACGCGCGAACAAGAAGTTCAGTTAAAAAATTGCATTCCAGATATAGAAAAATTAAATCAATTTAATATTTGTACATTAGATAATAATAATGTTTCCGTAAATCGTGTTAAAAAATTATTTGACTTATTACAGCTTAATTATTTGAATAAAGAGGAACAAATCGCTATAGAAAAAATATGCGCAAAATTTTCTGATATATTTCAGTTACCAGAAGATAAATTAACAACTACAAATATTTACAAACACACTATCCAATTAAAAAATAACGTTAGTCCAGTTTATGTAAAGCCTTACAGACTTCCACATAGTCAAAAAACCGAAATTGAAACCCAAATTCAAAAAATGTGCGATAACGACATAATTGAAGAAAGTCAAAGTGAGTGGTCTTCACCAATACTATTAGTTCCCAAAAAGATAGGCAATAGCGGAGAAAAGGGATGGCGTATAGTATTTGATTATAGACTTTTAAATAAAGTTATTCAAGATGATAAATTTCCCCTACCAAACATAGCTGAAATTCTTGATTATTTAGCAGGTTCAATTTATTTTTCGCATTTAGACTTGAGCCAAGGATATTATCAATTAGAATTAGATCATGATAGTAGAAAATACACTGCATTTACGACAAATCGAGGACAATATCAATTAAAAAGATTACCAATGGGGTTGAAAACCAGCCCTAGTGCATTTTCACGTCTAATGACAGTAGCAATGTCCGGGTTAAATTATGAAAAATGTTTAGTTTATTTAGACGACTTAATTGTTTTTGGAAGAAACCTCCAAGATCATAATAAAAATCTAATTTCAATTTTTCAAAGACTACGCAATGTAAATTTAAAATTAAATCCTTCTAAGTGTGAATTTCTCAAAAAAGAAATTTTGTATTTAGGTCACGTCATTACAGAACAAGGTATATTACCAGATCCAAATAAAGTTAAAGTTTTAGAAGAATATCCAAGACCTACAAATGCAGATGAACTAAAACGTTTTGTTGCTTTTGCGAACTATTACAGAAAATTTATTCCAAATTTTGCCGAAAAAACTGTGTCTTTAAATAACTTATGCCGTAAAAATACTAAATTTGAATGGTCAGATGACTGCCAAAATTCCTTTGAATTTTTCAAACAAGCCCTTTCTAAACCGCCGATTTTAGAATATCCAGATTTTTCAAAAACCAATGAATTTGTATTGCAAACAGATGCATCTGGAAAGGCCATAGGTGCAGTATTATGTAACAAAAATAAGAAACCAATTGCCTACGCCAGCAGAAGTTTAAATAAAGCTGAATTAAACTACCCTACTATTGAAAAAGAGTTATTAGCTATTGTTTGGGCTGTAAAATATTTTCGTCCTTATGTATATGGTAGACATTTCAAAATTTTTACGGACCACCGACCTCTTGTATATCTTTTTAACATGACTGACCCCACGAGTCGTTTAACAAAATTTAGATTATGTTTAGAAGAATATGATTTTGACATAGAATATGTGAAAGGTAAAGAAAACGTGCTAGCCGATGCTTTGTCACGCATTGTCATAACATCAAATGAACTTAAAAATATACATGAAAATTTAATTGCAGTTTTAACTAGAGCGCAATCGAAGAAAAATATTTCCAATGAAAATTATACTAAATTAGATACTAACGAGAATTCTGCAGGCAAGCGGCCTGATCAACCCAAGATTGTAGAACTTCTCAAAAATCCTACAAATAGTATACAATTATCAATTATGACGAATGAAATATTTAAAAAACTAGATAAAGTAGATCATGTATCTACTAAAACGAAGAGTTTCTATTATGTTCCATCCCTTGGTACTTTATTTTATAATCAAAATACTCGATCAGCACTAACGCGAGACGTATTGTTGAGAGATTTGGTTCTAATATGCAAAGATACTAAAATTCCGGAATTGATTTTTATAAAAAATAAAAATGATGTGCACAATATAGATGAATTATTACATGCTATAAATAAAAATCGCGATTGGGATGGTCCACGTATATGTATAATTAAAAATGTTCAGCGAATATTTGACAATGAAACTAAAAAACTTATTTTAAATGACTTTCACTTACTCCCTACAAGTGGCCATGCGGGAATTAACCGAATGATTAATAATATTAAAAAGTATTATTTTTGGTCAGGTCTTACTAAAGACGTTACTAATTTTGTAAACAAGTGTAGTAGTTGTCAAAAACAGAAACATTCGCGTTACGTGAAAGAACCAATGTGCATAACAACAACAGCTACTCATGCTTTCCAAAAAATATACTTAGATATCGTAGGTCCTATTGAAAAAGATGCGAACGGGTTTTGTTATATATTAACATTACAGTGTGAACTCACAAAATTTGTAGAAGCTTATCCACTACCATCAAAAGATTCAACAACTGTTGCCAAAGCTTTTGCCGAAAATTTCATTTTACGGTACGGAATACCAAAAGAAATTGCTACAGATCGGGGAACCGAATTTATTTCACAAACAATGAAAGATGTCTGTAAAATACTAAATATCAATCAATTACAGTCAACTGCTTATCATCACGAGAGCATAGGTTCTCTTGAAAATTCCCATAAACTCCTAGGTGCGTATTTGAGAATACAAACACAAAATCAAAATATAGCTTGGAGTACTTGGATTCCATATTGGTGTTTTTCATTTAATACAGCAGTACATACCGAAACAAAATATACCCCTTTCGAATTAGTATTTGGTAGAATTTGTACCATTCCGAATAATTTAATGAGTCATGTTGACCCATTATACAATTTCAATGATTACCCGTTGGAAATGAAATTTAGATTACAACGAGCACAAGAGGATGCCCGTAATAATCTAATAGCAAGTAAAGTAAATAGAAAAAAGATGTACGATAAAACTTCCAACCCTGTTAAATATAATGAGAATGATTTAATTTTAATTAAAAGCGAAATAGGTAATAAGTTAAGTAATTTGTATGATGGACCTTATGTAGTTATTAAAGATTTGGCGCCAAATGTTTTAGTAAATAAGAATAATAAAGAAATACTTGTCCATAAGAATAGAACTAAGTTATATAGAATTTAAGTATTACTATAGAAATAAAAATATATTGTAGAATTAATATTTTTATTTTTTCCCCCAAGGGAGGTGTACTGTAGTAATAGCTGACAATACAGGTGATTGACACCATAGTATGTTGCAATTGGTAACATGCTATATTGCTATATTTCCAATATATATTGTCAGCAATTATACAGTATATAGAATAAGACATATGTAACATGTGGCCAGTAATTAGACATAAGTAATTAGTGTAGATGTTGGAGATGAATATATAATATTTAAACTCTAAATTATGTTGTTTATTTCTCGAACCTAACCGGACATTACACTAATAATGTAATGGATTTTATGTAGGAATATATCATTTATAGTAATGAAATACTTATAAAACAAATAACACATTGTTAATAGTGAGAAATGCGTTTCTGAAATTGAAAAAATTGATGTAAAGTGTGAATTTTCACACATTGCAGGGTTTCGCAGGTTATATAATAAGTGTAGGCGGCATGCTGAGTGTGTAGGACAAATTTTGCTTTGTAGTAACCACGGCAAAATGAAAGATCTTTTTAAAATAATTTATCGTCTGTTAATCCCAGAGCTATAAAAACAAATTTTATGTTAAAATATTTGTTTGTTAATTTTAATTCGAATATCTAATATCATTATTTAGGTTTCTAAATAAGTGCAGTATTTTTTTTAATTAACAAGGTTCATTAAGATTTTGAAAATTGGGCCTATGGCTTTCATTGGTTGTCTTAAATCATACGCTCCGCCCCTCTGGCTTCGTATAAATGACACAGAATGAAAATATAATTCCAATTGGTTATTAAATTTACGCTCTTGAAAATTAAATTCAAAATGTGCTAAAATATAACTAGAATTTTAACAAATTAATTTAAACATAATAAATATGAAAAAAAAACAAAAAAAAAATTGACTCCACAAGCCAGGAACGAACCTGTGTAGTGAATAACGATCCTGTGTGGTTGTCGAGCAACTGAGCCACTAGACCACCAAACGCTTATCAACTTAGTGTGTTATAAGAGTATAACATGTATGCATCGTCAACAAAAAAACACAAAAAATGCGTTATTTTCCGAAAACATAATCTAATTCCTGTTGTACTATTCCGGTTCACACCATTATACATTACTTAGAATTTTTTCACATTTTTAGTTTAAACCATCTGGGCTACAGGGTGTGGGACAAAATTTTTTTTGCACAATTTTGGCAAAAATCGCCTCAAAATAATTTATTTTGCAAAAATTAAATTTTGATCGTTAATCCACGTACTAAGGGCTTTCATTTGATATCCTACTCAGAATTTTAAAAAAATTATTTTTTTTTCGATGAGCACATATTTGTTTATATTTTTAGGGGGATATGTTTTTTAGATGTTTTAGTATTTTTCCTATGTGCGGGTCAAAAAGTTGTACAAGCATGCCAATTTTCAACTCTCTAGGTTTAGCCGTTTGGCTACAATTTTTACCGAACAGACAGACAGACAGACAGACAGACAGACAGACAGACGACAAAATGACGGTATAAGGGTTTTTTGGTCATACCTACAAAACCCTAAAAATGATGCCATTTATGAATATATTTCTTATTAATCTAATAAAAACTTGAATATGAAGCAAATGCAGAAAAAAATGATGGGATTTTTGGCAAATTATTTAAATTTAGTTTAAAAAAATTAAATAGATTCTCTTATTACTCAAATAACAAAAAAAAAAAAATAATATAAAAAATTATTAATTAATCACAACAAAATGATTTTGATGTGATCATAGAACAGATATTCCTAGACATCCTGTATTATGTTGGCTTCTTATACTTATACTTTAACACCTTCAAAACCCTGAAGTGTGTGAAGATTCACACTTCATCAATGTTCAAAAGTATAATTTTAACAATGTTGCCAACAGTAGAGATTCACTTTGCACCAAAAGTGTCAATAAAATCTACTAGAATGTTACCAAATACGGTCTGTATCTTTTTTGTCATCACAATACGGTCTGTATTGTGATGACAAAAAAGAAAACTAAGCCGGATCGAAGGGATGAATAAAAACATTGTTGTATAGTATATATTTTCACATACCATATTTCAGGATTTTGTAAGTATTACTAATTGATAACAAATTGTGGGTTCAAATTAAAAATTATAAATTTCGATAACTTTTGAAAAAATAATCCACGTGCTTCCATCTAATAAGGACTTACAACCATACTTGAGATGCGATCGCATCCAAACCCAGCTATAGCTATCCAGTTCTAGTCGATCAGATAAAATAGTAAGCACAGTGTTGCAAACATTTTGATATCTTTCGAAATAATTATTAGATTACAAATCTGATAATTACTGAAATCTATAACACTATTCCGATTTACTCTAATGTGCATTACTTGAAATTTTTAGACTAACCCCCTTGAGCTAAAAGGCTAGGAGAAGAGTTTTTTTTTCACATTTTTGGGAAAAATTCTGAAAAAACCAAAACATCTGGTCATTTATTATAGAAGGATCTTGTGCGATAATAAGTTCACACATTTCGATTTTTAAAACTTTATTTATTAACACAATATTTACCTCTATAAACCATACACTTATATTTTTTCCGCCTACATGATCTGTAAGTGACACTTTACATTCCTTAAATATGTATATAGGTATTTTCTTGGGTTTCTTAGGTATATTATTGATAGTTTTAAATAATTTACACAGTACATTAAAAGACAGAGAGAAGAAAGAACTAAAATCTAATATTATATACTGCATACCCTGTAAAGCTTTTGAAGCCAAATATGTTGGTCAAAGTAAACGGTATTTAAAAACAAGACTAAAAGAACATGAGAACAACATTAGTAAAAATAAAATTGACAATAACAAAAGTAATAACTGTACTGTAGAACATGCCAACAATCTAAAACAAGGGTGTCAAACTCATTTCAGCCTCGGGCCATTTTTCCAACAAGTAAAATTTACGCGGGCCGCACGTTATGTACAGGCAGGCTATTCCAAACGTTTAGGCGGAACTAAATGGGAATTTCGTTCTTTAAGGTTGTCACGAGAAGAAACCTTGCTTGGATAATTTCAAGTTTAACGTTGGTATGTGAAAATTAAAAATTCCAACAGTGAAACCCTAGAGACGATGACATTTATTAAAAATTTAAATACATTTTCACATATTTTGAAGACAAAAAAATAATAATAATAATAAATGGGAAATTTTTATTAAGAATGACAAAAAATTAATATTATTGAAACGGACATTTTATAATAACAATCAATTTAATTTAGAATTTGCAATATGAGTATGATTTACAAAGCTTAAACAAAATGACCAAAAGTCCAAATTAATAGATAAAAATTACTAGATTTCAAAATCTAGTTCCATCTCAACGTTTGGAATAGCCTATATTTATATTGTTACTTATTCTGTTTTTTATTTTCCTCCATTTTTCTGAATATTTATTTGAAGGAAGTAAGGAAATAACAATTAAATTTTGCCAAAATATTTGCTTTATCGAACAACAAAACAAAAACGGGTCGAAATCAGCGTAGTGGTACTGTACACAGCAGTTGCACCTATAGAAAAGTGGTATTTGAAAGTTCTGCTTACGAGAGTATTATTTGGAATCACGGGGAATCACTGATCTACCGACTATCGCACGGCTAACTGCAACAGTTATTGCCTGACTATTGGTTTTCCGCCCTTGCCGAAGTCTTGACGCCGCAGCCCGGACAGCTTCTGTCACGAGGTATTTTCGTTAAAATAAATGTTTATACTATATAGTATAAAAAATTATTATAGTATAAGAAGTCGTTACGGGCCACTTACATGCAAGTATTGGGCCGCCAGTTTGGCACCCTTGATCTAAAACATCAATTTGACTTTCCTAATACAATAATACTAAATGTTGAACAAAATTTAACTAAAAGATTGTTATTAGAAATGATTTATATTAAAAAAGACAATCGTAATATTAATGCTAAAACTGACATAGATAATTTAAGCAAAATTTATTATAATCTTATTAAAAAAATTAAATAGCTCCATCTGTTACAAGTATAACTAAATTCAATTAGAAATTACGGTACTTCTATTTTATTTAAATATTTTTAACTTAGTTGACGTGTAACTTAAGATGTCGCAACCTGTAGAAGATAAGGAAACATTTTATCCGTTAAATTAATAAAAAAAATTAATATGTTTCAAATTTTATTATAATTTTAATTCCGAATTTTAATAAATGTTTTTTGCAAGTAAGTGTAATAATGTTTAGTTTTATATTTACATTTATTATTAATTTTATATTTATTTTATGCAATTCATTATATCAAACATGTACTTATTTCTAGGCTTTGAGAATGGTTCAGATAGAACCGAAACTGGTTAGCAAATAATAAAATCTTTTTAAATATTTGACTAAATTTGCTTTTAATTATCGACCGAAACCCAAGAAAATACCTATATACATATTTAGCTATAAAATACGGTCAAGAATTCTTTTTATTCAACTTTACATTCCTTGTTTGTTGGCCAGTTGGTATAGGTAATTTCTTTGGTTTAGGCGGAACTAAATGGGGATTTCGTATATTTAAGTTGTCACGAAAACAGAGCTTGGCTAGGTTATTTAATTTTTCATATTGGCATTTATCATAAAGTGATAGTTATTAGAAAAATAACATAAATAATACATTTATTTTTTTATACATAACTGTAATTGGTATCGTAAATAAATGTATTATTATTATTATTATTTTTAAATTTTTGGAAAATGTAAGAATTTAAGAAATGGGGCGTTTGTATTAAAAAATCAAAACACAAAAAAATCAAAATGTAATAAAAATGACATTTTATAATATTAACTTTAACCTAAAAATGTTTATTGTAAGTGTGATTTACAAAGTTTAACCAAAATGATCAAAAGCTTGAATCAAACTATAAAAGTTACTAGATTGCAAAATCTAGTTCCGCCTAAAGGTTTGGGATAGCCTATTAGTGCTTATAGGCTATTCCAAAACTTTAGGCGGAACTAAATGGTATTTAAATTTTCTTAAGTTCATTAGCTAATTTTTTATATATTGAAGATGGCTTTTCTTGAACTATATGATCAAGAGCTTCAATCAATCGGTAAAAGTTACTAGATTTGAAAATATAGTTCCGCTTAAACCGAATATACTATACATTCTATTTATTGATTGCCAATGAAATCGGGATATAATTAAAATTACAGGATAAACAAGTAACGAGTGATTAGAAGAAACTATATAAGTAGACAAAAATGGGTATGACTACTATTAAGTGGTGGTTCTTTTACGATTTAGGGTTGTTCTTCATGGTATAGTGCTGGAAATTTGGTATTAATTGTTAATTCTGTAAAATAAATAGACATTATTTTTAAAAATTTAGAAGAATTAGAGCTCATATTGGGCATAGAAGAAGATTTTGTTTTTCAGCAGAACAATGTTTCTATACATAAATCAAAGAAAGCCATGAAATTTTTCGATGCCAATGATACTAGTATATTATATACTCTTACTCTAGTACTTAAACTTGTCCTATACTATTGTAGCCTTGATGAAGAATTAAACTAATTCGAAACTTGACAGCTGATCTAGTTGCCTACATTCCTGTTCAAAACCCGTACAACTTCCAACCAGAATGATACTAGTGTACCAAAATGACCTGCACAAAGTCTGGATTTAAATCCGATTGAAAATTTGTTGTCGCTCTAAAATAATAAAGTGCCTACCACCAAACGTTCAATTTTTTTTCCAGTGTTAAAAAAAGAATTGAATACTGTTGCATCAAAATATTTCCATAATCTAGTGGAAAGTATGGCTCGGCACTTATAGGCCGTTATTTACGCAAGTTGGCGACACTAATTATTAATTATCTCTTGACATTATTTTTGTAGCAGTGTCCACTTTATTTTGCCCACTCTTGTATCATACGTACTTGTTTATTTTTTTAATAAATTTTGACTATGGTATCCAAAAAATTTTTTTGTTCATTAATTTTAAGATACATATATGTACAAAACTAAATTAAAAATTAAAGAAGGTTTTGTAGGAAACTTTAGAAGATAGTTATTTGTTTGAAAATGTAGGTACTGTCCATTTAATTTAATTTCCGACTGTATATATAAAAATATGAAATAGCTATTTAGCAATATTGATAGATGTAGCTGTTAACTCTTGATGGAACATGATGAATAAATAGTAAATAATACACTTGGTTCTATTCCACAAAATATTTTATTAAAAGTTATTATATTTCGGCTTGTTAGGCCATCTTCAGAAGAATGAATGTACATGAAATGCTGAGAATTTTTCCTAAATATAGAGGTTAACTATTACGAACAAGTGCTGTGAAAAGGGATTAGAAAATACCTTGGCCATAGTCTTGAGAACGGGAGATTCCAACAGATCTAGTCGTTCATTGATAAGATTATGGCCTTCATGTACATTCATTCTTCTGAAGATGGTAGAACAAGCCGAGTGTATTATTTACTGTTTAGCTCTTACTTTTGGTCTTAGTTCAATACATTTTGACGAAACTCTTTTAATATTTCTATTTCATTTGCTGGAATTTTATAGTAGTATTAGTTTTATAAAAATAGCATAGCTCTATAGCTCCATAGCTTTAGTTCTTTAGCATAATGAATTTAGTTTTTTCAAGAATAATCAATAAAAAACACATACACACACACACACACACACACACACACACACACACACACACACAATATGTTAGTTGTAACCATTACACTCAAACCTTTTAATATACATGTTTTTAAAAAGTAGTCTGATGATTCTGATAGTTGTTATGATTAAGAAATACCTGGAAGCAGTAATGTTCTCCAAAAAAACAAAAAACATATATGAACCAAAATTAACAATAGAAGACCAAAACATAACCTACAAAAACAGCAAGAAATTCCTAGGTGTTACTTTTGACAAAAAATTAACTTGGAGAACCCACATTACCGAACTAATCAAAGATTGCCAAAACCGGATAAACATAATGAAGACAACGGGCCACCATGAATGGGGTGCAGACAAACAAACATTATTAACCATCTACAAAACAATAGTAAGACCCAAACTAGACTACGGTAGTATCATATATAGTACAGCGTCAAAGACCCTGTTAAAGAAAATAGATAGTGTCCAAAACTTAGCACTAAGAATAGCCACTGAGGCATTTAGAACCAGTCCAGTCATTAGCATCCACAATGAAGCAGGTGAAACAACTCTTGCAGACCGTAGAGCCACACTACTCACAAAATATATGGTAAAAATCGCCGCTAACCCCACCCATCCAACGTTTACTGCTCTTTTTCGAAAAAATAAGCCAAACAATACCATAACCCCGTTGAACCAAACCCCACTCCAAAAAATCAGCTATCCCACAATAACCAGCCTCAATATTCCCTTAAAAAAATTGGAAAAACACTCACATAACTGCCTACCACCATGGAAAATAACGACACCAAGAATAAATACCGATCTATTGAAACACAATAAAAACACCACAACTACAGAAAAATTTCAAGAAGAATTCGGAAAAATTATTCGAAAATATCCAACAGACACCAAAATCATATTTACTGACGCCTCTAAGAAAGTAAACAACGTGACAATAGGATATGAAAGCCATGACCAAAAAAGAAGCTATCATCTACCCGCATCAACCTCAATAACAACCGCTGAGATCGAGAGCATCCATCAAGCTATCAAGGACATCCCCGGACGCGATGAAGGAGGAAACTATTTAATATGCACCGATTCTTTGGGCGCGATTAAGGAAATAACAAACACCAACACGAAACGAACAAACATCCAACAAATCCAACATCTAACACAGGACACAATAATAAACAACAAACACAACATAACACTCCTCTGGATACCAAGCCACAAAGGCATACTGGGCAACGAAAACATACACAACTTTATACACAACACAATACCTACACAATCTCTTAACCTACACACACCAATCCAAGACATCCAAATGATTATCACACAACAATCACATTCAAAACAACAAGAAAACTGGTCGGCAACAACCAACAACAAATTGAGGACCGTCAAAGAAGACACAAAAATTTGGGACTTGAACACCGACAGGAAAACACAAACAACCCTCACCAGACTTCGTATAGGCCACACGAAGCTAACCCACGAGCATCTGCTTCAAAGAGAGAACGCCAAGATCTGCAACGACTGCAGCGTAATTCTAACTGTAGACCACCTTTTGACGGAATGCAAAACATATGCAGACATCAGGACCAGACATAACATTCAACAACCAATCAAACACACACTACAAAACACCACAACTGCCAACACAAACATCATAAACTTCCTTAAGGATGCCCAACTAATCGGTGAAATATAACCACCAAACCACACTATTGTATATAATATTAAAATTATTGTAACGCACGGATGTATGTATATATATGTGTATATGTATGTGTATGTATGTATATGTGTGTGTATGTATATGTATATGTATATGTATATATTAATTAGATGTAAATAATGTAATTTCAAACTGACGCTAAAAACCTAGCAGTTGAAGCGTCATTAAATAAAATTTATGGAAAAAAAAAAAAGAAATACCTTTTTGTGTAATATAATGACAGCAGATTTACAATTATTGAGAACTTGAGAGTCAGAGTTGATTGTTTTGAGAATCGATTGCACAGCAATGGTACTTGCTAAAGCAAAACTATAAAAATTCATAAATATATTTTAGCATAACATATTGACAAAAATTGAAGTATTTATGATTAAAAATATTCTTAGAACGTATTTTATTACCAAACCTAGAAGAAATTTTATAATAGGTTTTTAAAAATAATAGTATAACTAACGGCTAATGAATAATCGATAATAGTTAATTTCACTATTTATTTTGCCCGGCTAAGATAATCGAGTAAAGTTTCTTTTAAACATCCGCGGTTTTTTAATACCCAACGTATACAAATTTTAATAAAGAAATATTCCGCCCTGTAATCATGAAATATTACTTTATAAAGATCACAAGATCAGCAAAACATTTCGTTCACTATCAGTTGAGCCGAAGCATTCTTCAACTTTCATAACTTTATAAAAGTCTTTATAAAAAGATTTAATCAAATTTCTTCCCGGCAAGAATCTTTAAATAAACCAATAAATTAAAAATTATCAGATTAATGCCCCGCTTAAAGATCTATTAATGAAAGGAAGCATCTGGCAGGCTTGCAGGCTGGCACAAGAACCAATATCCTAACAATGTATATTTCAAAACTGCTCTTTATTAAGTTTCCAGCAGCCAGTAATATTTTATGCTGACATTTCAGGAATAATATCGATAATTCTGTTTTAAAAAGAATCTCTCCACAAACAACGCTGACTGACATTTAAACAATAAAATAATTTAGAAGCTAATGGATACCCGTATATCTCTCCCGCAAAACTAAGTATCAAATTACATTTTGAAATTTAAAATTAAACGTCTGAAAATGAAATGAAAATATCATCAAATGAAACATTTCATGCTACGATGTAATATATTATGTTTAATATCATACATTGTCAGATATGACATTTTCAAGAAAGTATTATAAATAGATATCTCGAGGAATATATCACAAGAAATGTAATTATTTATATGAGCGAAAATTTTCTACAGAGTGTTATTTTTCCTTTTTTCAAAAGGGGGATGTTATGTGTTTATAAAAATGGGTTCGGTTAAATAATTAAAAGTCTCTTCAATTTGAGCTATGATCGATGTGAGTTTTGTTTTTTTAGATTATGCTAAAGCGCGTCTAAAACAAATGACCCTAGCCATTATAGTAAAAATCGTACAAAAAATATAATTTAGGGAGCCGCAGTGTTAATTCGATTTATTTATTCAATATTTCAGTATTTGCAACTGATAACATATACAAATGGAACTTTAAAAAAATAGTTATTGTTTTCTCTATGTACAATAAATATAAGGGTGTAAATTAGCAGCTCCTTTAATAAGGTTCTCGTAACGCACAAAAACCTTTTTTCACTGTGATTAACTTACCATTCGAAAGACCTATTTTACCATGCGTATGATCTATCTTAATGTGGCTTTAATATTTCCCCTAAATAAAACGATATTTTTCATAAATATTTATTTTATTCATGTTAACGTAAATAAAAAAAATTAAAAACAATATTAAACTTATTCTAACCCAACATAACTACCCTAAACGCATTATACATAGAATTTTATATAATAGTAACTCATTAAATAAAAATAACACAGAAAACTTAACAAAAATTCATTTCTCAATTCCATATATACCTAACCTATCTGAACAACTAAAACAAATATTAACGAACAATGATATTAATATAGCAATAAAAAACTTTAAAACCATAAATAATTTACATAGTCAATTAAAAGACAGGGATAAAAAAGAAATAAAATCTAATATTATATATTGTATACCGTGTAAAAATTGTGAAGCTAAATATGTTGGTCAGAGTAAAAGATATTTAAAAACCAGACTAAAAGAACACGAAAATAATATTATCAAAAATAAAATAGACAGTAATAGAAATAATAATTCAATAGTAGAACATGCTAATAATTTAAAACATGAATTTGATTTTCCCAATGCTAAAATTCCAAACACCGAAAAAAATTTAACAAAACGACTCATACTAGAAATGATTTATATAATAAAAGATAAAAATAACATAAATGCGAAAACTGACATAGAAAATTTAAGTAAAATATATTATAATTTAATAAAAAACAATTAATAACGCCATCTATTGATCTTGTAACTGACTTCATTTGGAAATTCATTATATTTTTTGAAAATATTAATATTCATTTAGTCGACATGTACACTTAACGGTCTAAACAAGTAGAAGGATTAAAAAATGTCCGTTAAATTGAAACATATTCATTGTTGTATTTTAACTATTGATTTTATATTTTTTTAACTATTTATCTATTTATTTTTTTAACATTTTATTAACAATTTTTATATACTTTTTATATTAAACATTGTTTCTATATATAAAAAAAATCGATGTAATAATCTTGTAATTCAATTTTTTTAGGCTTTGAAAATGATTCAGAGAAGAATCAAAACTAGTAAGCAAATAGATATGTTTTAACTATTTGACAAGAAAACGTAGTTTTATTAGACCGATACCCCAAAAAATTAATACTTATCCAAATGCCTGTCCAAAAGATTTTTGGACTAGGCATTTTTATGCCAATTTTGTCAATTTTGGAGTGTACTTCGTGCATTTCAGAAGCAGTTCCACTTTTAGACTTGCATCCGTTCTATGTTGCAGTCTGCTTCCATGTTTGTTTTTAATGTAGTTCATCGCAGAGAAAAATTGTTCACAATTGTATATGGACTCAAATAAGGTTAAAATCCCAAAAACTAATCATCTGGCATTGGAATAGTTAGCTGGAAAGGAGTTCCAGCATTTAAATATAATGTTCTGTGGTGTTTCCTCCATAGTTGTCTTATTTTTTTTAGTGCTAGTGTCGCGAACATTACACTGCTAGCGGCGTCCTTTATGCACATTTACATTTTTTAAAATTTACTTAATAGACGAGATTTTTTTGGTAACTGTAGGTTCTGTGTCGGTCAGATTTTTATTAAAAATTTAAGAGCCGCACTTTTTTCAGCGAAGAGCCGCGGGTTCCCGACCCCTGGGTTAGGTTATTGGAATGCAGTGGAGGCTGGTACAAAAGTGCTGCAGAGCTCCAGCACCCCCAAATGAATTTAAACATTGCAAATGCTTATGATTTCTTTCGCTCTTTCTCTCTCCAAATTTACATAATTCTTAATTGAAATCGTCTCTAATGACGTGCGTCATGAGTAAAACAAATATTTGATCTACAAGTTATGATGTACAATGACTCAATGTGCTGCGTGCATTGACAGCACCAATTGCTTGTTGAATTTCTGCGATTGGCATTGAGTGGAGATACAGAATACCTAATTTCAAGATATTTTGGTATTTTTAATGTTTCATTATTTTTTTTAGGTGTTGTGGACAGGCAAAAAATAGGGTGATTCAAATTGTTTTAAAATTAAATTGATTTGTCTTAATTAAATTAAATACATTTTTCCTAATTTTACATTAAATTGTTGTGGTATTCCTTAACAAATTCATTATGGTACTCAGTCCATTAAAGTATGACATTATGGTATTCAAATTAACGTTCATAAAGTTGTCATTACGACACGCTAACAGAATGTATTAAAGGTTGTATCACCATTATTTCATCTGGTGCAATTCTAACAAAACATTAATAAAACACTTGGTAGATGTTTGAAACATTTTGGAATAGGGCCATTCAAAGCTCAGTTACGTACATGATCCAGTTTTCAGTATTACCTACTATACCTGAATATGTTTTTGCGCCCCAAATACATGTTCACATATACGTGTACTTAGCATATTAGTTTATTATGCAAATAAACGGACAGTGTTTATTATGCCATAATCTCTAGATTAGACTCTATCTAGTGTATTATATGGTTAATAAGGCGTGAATACCTTGACCCTTGTTCCCCGCATTTCACTAACTTTCAAATATCCTCGTAAACCTACAAGGAAGTTTTAGCTTAAATACTTTTGCAAGATATGTTCATTAACTCGGTGGATTAAAATCCAATTACTCTCGGAACTTGGCGTTTTTTTATTCAATTATTTTTACTCCGTTTAAGAAATAGTACATAGTTTAGATCTACGAGGTGTGTAAATTAAATAACCGGACTGATTTTTATTTATTTATTTTTTATATTCGAATAGAATTACAATTCAATATTGTCTCCCTCAAAATAACTTCCTTGGGAAGCCACATAGCGCTGGAGATGGTTCTTCTAATCCGCCAATAGCAGTGCTGGAACTCAGATACTGGAATATTTCAATCTTGGGAAGAGGAAAAAGTCACAAGGACTCAAGTCAGGCGAATAAGGAGCCAATGTTGAATAAGGAGGAATGTTGTTACTGGCCAAAAACTCGTTTATTGAAATTGCTGTGTGACAAGGCGCATTGTCGTAGTTTTTCTCATCCCTAACGCATTAGTCAAAATCTGATGAACGGTAGTGTGAGTCAAATTCAACTCTTCCCCGATCATTCTGACATGTTCACCTGTCGCCCCTCCAAGTCCTGCGTCCCAAATGTTGCCAGATCAAATTCAAAACTAGACTCTTTTAAAAAGAAAACTGCCATAAATATATATATTTTAGCAAGAGATTTTAGTTTTTAGGGTTTTGAAGGAATAACCAAAAAAAAACCTTACACTGTCACTCATATGTATGTCTGTTTGTTCGGTAGAAATTGTGACCAATGGCTGAATCTAGAAAGTTGATATTTGGCACGCTATTGCAACTCTTTTTATCGAATGAAACCTCTTAGTACGTGGATAAACCGACAAATTTGATTTTCGCCAATAATGTGTCTCCCAATTTTTGTCCACCACTCTATTTGCCAAAAGGGTTGATTTAAAAGTCTGAAAAAATTCTCAACTGGTGGAACAGAAATAGTTCAACAGTAATTTTTTATTAGATAAGTTCTTCCAAAAATATAGAATTTTTTGTCTTTGAAAAAAATAATTATTTTTTAAAAATTTATTGTGTGATATCAAAATAAAGCTCTTAAACGTAGATTAAGAATCAAAAATAAATTGTTTTTAAATTCTTTTTCTTAACGCAATTTTTGTCAAAAATGTGCTAAAAAACTTTTGTTTTGTGCTAAAAGGTTAACCTTAAAATATGAAAAAATTATGAGTAATGCACATTAATGTAAACCGAAATGGTACAACAGGAATTTTTAATCAGGTTATAATATCGGAACATAGCGATTTTTTTGTGTTTTTGGCCAAATTGATTACTTTTTAATCCATGGCTAAATTACGACTTATAATGTTATGACTTTTTTGTATTTATGGCTAAGGTAGTGTAATGTACTAAAAATATAATAAAGAGATTTTAACGCTTTCTCCTCGAGCTGTAGCTACTACGTTATACAACGCAATTTGCGCAGAGTACATGTGTGGAAGCTCCGTCCAATATAATGCAACATAATGACTTATTGTTTGAATTATTTTGGTTTTTAGTTTTTAAGGTATCAAAGAGAAATTTATGATTTATAGTAGTGAAATTCTTACTTATAAAACATATAACACATTGTTAAATATGTTTCTGAAAAAGTAAATATAATAAATCAAGTCATATATTAATATATATCTTATTAATTTAATGAAGACTTAGATACAAATCAAATCGCAGAAAAAGTCACAGGGATTTTTTAATTAAAATTTCATTGTGACGAAATTTTCCAAAATTCTTTAAATTTAGTTTAAGAAAAATTAAAGAAAGCTCTTACTCAAATTAACGAATAAAAGTGACTGTCGAAAAATTATTGATTTTGATATGATTATAGAAAAAATATTGTCCTAGACATCTATCATTCTATTGACTTCTTACACTTATTAATATACAGTGGTAGGTACCACTGTATATTAATAAGTAACGAAAACCGAGGTCGGTTTTTGTCGATAATCCGGCCCTAACTAACAACACTAACACTAGAAAGCAATGGAATTGTTTGGCTAGTCGGGTGGGCTAAATGCTCACATAACGAGAAACAACGCAACACTGCGTAGCGCGTGGATCGCGGTACGCCGACAAAATTCGAGACAACCGACGAAAACCGAGACACCTTTATCGCGAAAAAACCGATGAAAACCGAAACCGACGATAACCGAAGTCAACGAAAACCGAGGTACCACTGTATCTACAAAACCTGAAATGTGTGAAAATTCACACTTCACATCAAGCTTTTTTCTTTACTGGCGTATTTATTTGTCCCCGAAACAAACAAAATTGATTAGGTTATAGTCATGATATTGGTAGAGATGTCAACAGAAAGTTGCATAAATAAAGCGTACTATTTGTTGCAAGACTACCGTATTTTAAAAAGATTCAACCAATTTGAACTGTTTTAAAGTTAACCGGTAACTCACTGGTGAGTCTGCTGAAAAAAAAAAAGAAAACAAACGGTGGTGGATGACACAACTACACACAAGCAGGGAAATATACAATGGTTCAAGTTTGCTACCAGAACTGCAAATGTAAGAGATTAGTGGACAGTTACAAAATTTTGATCGAATGTCAGCGGCAGATTTTGAACTACTCGTTAATAATTTGGTCACAACATTGAGAAGAAAGACAAGATTTATAAGGGCTGTTCCCGTGAAAGAACGTTTAGCCATAACAATACGTTTTTTTGCAACTGGGGATTCGTTTACCAGCATGCAATACCTTTTTACTCCATTCCATGTTGAATATTTACTGGTGTTTACATAAATTTACGCGCACAATTATATGACTGCATAAATCCGTCCACACTGAGCGCACAAGTTCTTTGATCTTATCGCTGGGACCGACAAGCTACGGATAGCATTCATGCGCGTATTAGTGTACGCGCACACAAATTGTACCTCGTACTCACCTGAGCAATTTTACGCGCACAAATGCTCTAGTCAGTACGGGCCTTAATCAACACTAATCACACAGATTAAGTTGAAAAATGAAATGAAGAAACCAGTAAAATATGTAAATAGACTAACAGTTTAGTGTAATATTCAGGTTTATGGAACGGTTTATATATGATTATTTAGATCTTCTCGCAATCAGGACACCAGAAACATCTCACATTACACGTTTTTAAAGGAAGCCTTAAATCCTTGCCCCTTCATGGATGCACGCCTGGGTCTTTCTGCACGTAAGAGATAATAGGTATTGTTGCATATATATATTTTATATAAATTATTAACAAACATAAAGTTTCCTCATATTTTACGAGAATTGAAAATTCTTAACCTAGGATATAACCCTTATTCCACCCTATATGTTTTATTGAATTATCAGTCTAGTACGTAACATAATATGTTGAAATTTATACAATAGCGATTCCTTGTTTTCACCCAGTGTGCTGCATATGACCGATAAATCACAAATTTTTCATTAAGTTGCTGGTTATTCGAGAAAACGCAAGTCTGTGAAGCGCCAAGTGTCTTTTAAGCTCGTAAACTTGCTGAATGAAGTATATAGGTACTATATCTCGCTATAGATGTAATAGAAAATTTGACATATGAAATTTTTCAATAACTGATTCTGCTGAATCATTATTTTTTGTATGTATATTTGAATTAATAATAATAATATTAATTATGTTTCTATAAACTTATATTAAATATGTCTATATAAAGAGATATTTATAGACATACCTACCAGACGCATACCATTGTTATTTGTACACGAAGTGCGTGAAATGCCAGTTTAGTACACGAGAGTGTTAAACGTATTTTGCGTTGGAGGCTTATACAACTGAATCAGAGCCGTAGCAACGTCCTGGCATTGGGAAAGTTCCAGGGGTACGAGGCTTAAAGGGCGCCATGGTTCGTTTTTATTTTGGTCATCAATTGTATTTTATAAGTGAGGACCTTTTCTTGTTATCACTTATATTTTAGAAGTGAGAACCTTTTTTTTATCATCACTTGTATTTTCAGCCACCAAAAATTGTATTGTCAAAAACATTGCTACGGCTCTAAACTGAATTATAATATTATAAAAGACACAAAAAAAAAAATACAAATATTAGAAGTATATTTCACGAGGCTTTACATGACGATTTATCAACAGAGAACCGATAAACAAATATATATCTACTAGCTGAAAACCCGTGCTTCGCTACGGTATATTGATGATCTCATTAGCTTAAAATACTCAATTTGTTTTTAAATTTTTGTATGGGTAACCTTTGTAAGCAAGAACCTAGTCAATATCTCATCTCTCCTAAGAGATATGGAGGAATCCGTTAAAAACAATTTTACTCCTTTTCACCACATAGGGGTCGAACTTGAAAAAACCCTTTCTTAGTGGTTTCTTACTTCATACTGAGGAATGTTCTCTCCGAATTTCTTATTTCTAACAAAAAATACTAATTTACCCTTGTTGAGTGCTGCACGAATATTTGATTTCTTCTTTGACTTGGAATAATTCTTTACTTTATTCTAAAAATCGTGCATTTCACACGCCTACTTAAATTTGTGTGAATGTTTTCTTTTTGATGATGTTCTGCAAAACAATATTCCCACTATTGAGATCTTATTTAAACTCAATAGATAATTTCTTCTTGGACTTTGATGAAAGGATTTGTAATTTATTTAGATAATATTTACATGTCAAATCAATATTAATTATTTTTATATCTGTTGAATTCTGTTGCTTAGCAAAAAGCATAGCACACTTTTTTACAAAAAATACATACAATTATTATAAATGAGGAACGTAACATGACGTAACATATTCGCCGCCTTGAACGATTCAGCGTTCAAAATAAAACATAAATAAAGATAATAGTAAAATTAAACAATAACAAAATTTTGTCTGATATTAATTGTAATCAAGTTGTAAAACACACATTTTCACTTTTAAATTTGCACTGTATCCACAGGTAAGGGGCACAAATTCTTGACACCACGTTTATATGTCCCTGTTGCGGTTTTTATCGTGGCTACTCGAACAACATGGTCGTCACCAGGATGTATGTGAGTGATACGACCAAGGCTCCATTGCATTGGAGGCAGGTTGTCTTCCTTGATTATGACCAGCGTTCCAATTTCAATTTTAGCAGAACCAGGTTCATGCCATTTAGTGCGTGTGCGTAATTCATTGAGGTACTCTTTGTGCCATCGTGTCCAGAAGTGCTGTCTCATTTTTTTTATGGGTTGCCACATGGACAGTCGATTGCTAGGCACTTCGCGCAAATCGTCTTCTGGTATGTTCATTATCGAGTCATTTATTAAAAAATGGGCAGGAGTTAAAGCCACAAAGTTATTAGGATCGGGTGATAACGCAGTTAAAGGCCGTGAGTTCAGAATAGCTTCAATCTCGATAATATATGTATTGAAATGTTCATATGTAAATAAAGCATTTCCGACCGTTTTGTAAAGATGCTTTTTAAATGATTTTACCGCGGCTTCCCATAATCCCCCGAAATATGGTGATCGCGGTGGTATAAAGTGCCAATTTACACCTTCATTAACCAAAAGATGGCGTAGGGCATCGTTATGAGCAGATGATAACAATAATGCCCGTGTTTTTATTAATTCATTTTTCACACCGATAAAATTTGTCGCATTATCTGAGTAAATATTTTTCGATCGTCCTCTTCTACAGAAAAATCGTTTAATTGCTGCAAAACATGTTTCGGTAGTCAAATCAGTAACTAATTCTAGATGTACAGCTTTTGTACAAAAACAGACGAAAACAGCTACATAAGCTTTGATTTTATTTTTGTTCCGAAATCTTTTCTCTTTCAGGTAAAATGGACCGCAGTAATCGAGTCCAACATTTTCGAAAGGACGAGTTTTTGTTAGGCGATTTTCTGGGAGATTTCCCATTATGTACTTTGGTATTGAAGGACTTAGTTTGAAACAACGTATGCATTTATGTATAATTCGTCTTACGGTATTCTTGCCATCAACAATCCAATAATTTTGTCGGATTGCATTTAATGTAGCAAGGACGCCCGCATGAAAATATATATTTTTATTTTTATATACGGTATTTCAATTTTTGGAGTATTTTGAATTTTCCAATGTTTTTTGTCATGCGATAGCCAAGTGGGACCGTGTAACCATCGATAATTCTTGATATAATCTCCAGGTAACTGACCTCGTGAGATAAAATCGGCAGGATTGTCCTGTGTTTGAACATGGAACCACTGACTGCTAGTTGTATGCAATTGAATGTCCGAAACTCGATTAGCAATAAATGTCTTTAATAGATGAGGGGAAGTTTTTAACCAATTTAAGACAATTGTAGAGTCCGACCAGAACATGATTTCATCGTAATTTAATTTCAATGAAGCTATTGTTGATTTATACAATTTTGTTAACAATGTAGCGGCGCAAAGTTCTAGTCGCGGTAGAGATATAATTTTTAAGGGAGCAACGCGAGATTTTGCGCATACGAGATGAACCTTATGTTCATTATATTCATAACTTGTTCGTAAATACAAACATGCGCCGTAAGCCCTTTCACTCGCGTCACAGAATCCGTGCAATTCAATTCTAGTGGGTTTGTCTATAATAATTTTTCGTGGCAAAATAAATGAATTTAATGATGGCAATTGTTTCCGAAATTCCATCCATGCAAAATAAAGCGATTGAGGAACTGATTCATCCCAACTTAAGTTGGCCTTCCAAAGTTCTTGCATTATTATTTTTGCATGTACAATTACAGGACCTAATAATCCTAACGGATCAAACAGCTGTGCTATTTGAGATAATATTATTCGTTTAGTGATTCTTTTGTCATCATCAAATGGGTTTACTGCATAACATATGGTATCGTTAGTGGGATCCCATTTTATGCCGAGTACACGTTTTGTCTGGGTAGAATCTAAATCAATTTTAGATATGTTTTCTGTTCCAACAGCATCATCTCCTAACTGAGAGTGGTTGGATACCCACTTTCGAAGGTTAAATCCTCCGAGTTTTAATAACTCAATTAACTCACGTTTTAAAGTACGTGCCGCCTCTAATGTATCTGTACCTGTCAACAGGTCATCTACATAGAAATCTTCCTGTAGTGCTTTCGCAGCTGCAGGAAATTTCGCGCCTTCATCATTTGCCAATTGCTTTAAACAGCGAATAGCAAGAAACGGTGCCGATGCTGTTCCATATGTTACTGTATTTAAATTATATATTTTGAATGGTTCATTTTCATTCTCACGCCAAATAATTTTTTGATATGCTCTATCATCAATATGTATACAAATTTGTCTGTACATCTTTTCAATGTCAGCTGAAAGTACATAATTTGGTATTCTGAATCTTAGTATTATAGCTTTAACATCATCTTGTATGGTAGGTCCGATCATTAAAGTATCATTTAGAGAAATGTTACTATTCGTTTTTGCAGACGCGTCAAAAACTACACGGACTCTTGTTGTGGTACTTGTGTCTTTAATAACAGCGTGATGTGGCATGAAATATCCTTCATAAACATTATTTGTTTGTGTTATTTCAGTCATGTGTCCTAATTTTAAGTATTCATTCAAAAAAATCTTATATTCTTTAAATAACTGAAAATCATTTTTTAATTTTCGTTCTAGACTATAGAATCGTTTTAACGCCATTTTGTATGAATGGTTTAAGTTATTTTTGTTTTCTTTAAATGGTAAGCGAACCGTATACCGCCCGCTATCATCACGAACCGTATTTTGTAGAAAATGATTTTCGCACGCTTGCTCCTCTTTTGATAAATAGTTAGGTTGTGGAATTTCTTCCACTTCCCAAAATTTACTTAACTGATCCTGTAAAGTGGTAACTAGATTGCAATAATTACGATTTCTATTAGGCGGTTGCTTGTTACTAAAATTATCAACTTCTCCGGTTACTATCCAACCTAAACCGGTCTTTTGTAGTGCAATATTATTATTACAAATTCTGATTTGTCCTACGCGTAATAATAAATAGGATAGTTTATTGCCTAATAAGATATCAATTTCGCCAGGTTTATGAAAGTCGCGATCAGCTAACATAATGCTTTTAGGAATAGGAATCGACGTTCGATTTATTTGCCTGGATGCAAGCATACCAGTTATTTCAGGTAGCGCTACAAATGTCATATCATATGAAAATGATGAGTCTAAAGATTTCACGGTTGTTTTAACTTTGTAACTCGAATTTGTTGTTACATTACCTATCCCGAAAAATGGTACACGTTGTTTGTGTTTATGCAATTTTAATCGTTCTGCTAATTTTTCGGTGATAAAATTTGTTTGTGAACAAGGATCAATTAGGACTCTACAGTTATGTGGTCGTTTATATTGGTCAAATATAATCATACATGCTGTTCCTAAAAGAACTTCTGTATCGTTTGAACATGCTGATGCAAGACCGACTATTGGCGTAGTTTCATTTATATCTGAAGTTTTCGGAGTATTAATAGGTTCCGGATATATTTCATTATCATTACCGAAATGTAAAAGTGTGTCATGTCTTCGAGAGCATTTTTTACAAGTTGAAGACTTGCATTTAATTGTTGTATGGTTACTGCCTAAACAATTTGTACATAATTTGTTGTTCCTTGTGACAACTAATCTTTCTTGTGAGGTTAATTTTAAGAAATCAGGACAAGTATAAATGGAGTGCGACTGTTTACAAACAGGACACGTATTTTGTCCTTGGGTCCCGACAAGAGCCTTTGTTCGTTTTGGAAATTTAGTATTCTGTGAATTATGGATATCAGATGATGTTGTTTCATCGCCGCGTGA
Organism: Liopterus haemorrhoidalis; assembly: GCA_963971575.1. Lineage (NCBI taxonomy): Eukaryota > Metazoa > Arthropoda > Insecta > Coleoptera > Dytiscidae > Liopterus > Liopterus haemorrhoidalis. The sequence continues at coordinate 28,539,075 of OZ020616.1, forward strand.
TTGTTTTTGTAAAAATTTAATCATTTCATTAAATGTAGGCATGTCTTCATTGTCAAGAGTACGTTCCCAAGCTCTGCGCGTAATTTTGTCTAATTTTCTCCTAATTATATTGACTAAAAATGCGTCCCACTTATCAGTAGGCTGCTTTAAAGCGTGTAAGGCACTGACATGCATCTGAGCTTTTTCTAATAAGGAGCGCAAGTTTTTGGGCGTATCTTTGTCGATATCAGGTAAATCTAATAACGCATTAATATGTTGTTGTATGATTATTCGTGGTTGGTCGCATTGTTTTTTTAACAAATCCCATGCCACAGTATAATTTTCTTCCGAAGCATTTAGTGACTCGATTACTGACGAAACATCACCAATAAGAGAATTCTTTAATAGATGGAATTTATGAACCGCGGGGTATTCATCATTATCATGAACTAAACTTTTAAAGCTGTCATGAAAACTATTCCAATAAATAGGATTTCCGTCAAACGGGCGAATTTTAATTCTCGGCAATAGTGCATTACTATGTTTTGATGTCTGCATCACAACGGTAGTTGGTGTCTGGTTAGTTATATTCGGCGCCTCAGAATGTATTTTTCTGATCGCCTTTGTCAGAAAGTCTGAACATTCAAAATAGTGTTTTTCAAATTGATCGCGTTCTGAATCTTGTTCAGTATCGTCGTCATACAAATAGTAATAATTCTAGTAGTAATTGAAGTCCTCGATCTTCAGTCGCTGAGGTCGAGTTGTTCAGGAAGATGTCCAATTACAGATGTGGGATGTAAACTATTCGGTAACTTCCGAGTTGAATTGTTTGCAGATTGTAGTTCCTAAAATATCGCACTGCAATAGTGTGATATAATGTGATATACTCACGAAACGTATCTCGATAGCACTTATCGTAGATATCCGGCTCGAAGGACCAAAATGTTGAGTGCTGCACGAATATTTGATTTCTTCTTTGACTTGGAATAATTCTTTACTTTATTCTAAAAATCGTGCATTTCACACGCCTACTTAAATTTATGTGAATGTTTTCTTTTTGATGATGTTCTGCAAAACAATATTCCCACTATTGAGATCTTATTTAAACTCAATAGATAATTTCTTCTTGGACTTTGATGAAAGGATTTGTAATTTATTTAGATAATATTTACATGTCAAATCAATATTAATTATTTTTATATCTGTTGAATTCTGTTGCTTAGCAAAAAGCATAGCACACTTTTTTACAAAAAATACATACAATTATTATAAATGAGGAACGTAACATGACGTAACAACCCTTAAGGAGTGAAATTTAAGAAAAATGTCAAAACACTATCGCAAGATTTTAAAAAGTCACCTGTATACCAGAAAGTAATGTTATTAACTCAAGAATCACAGAAGATACGAAGGGTTTCTACCGAATATCACGTCTCTTTATCAAGGTACAAAACCATTTCGAGATATCTTAAAAAGAGACCTATGTAAAAAAGACAAAAAGTAATGTTATAACTCGACAAACACAGGAAATACGACGGGATGTATAATTCGCCCCAATTGTACATTCACCCCTTTAGGGGTTGATTAGGACAAAATCCTGAAATAAATTTTTCGGTATTTGAATTGGTAATCTTTGTAAGCAAAAAGCAAGTCGATATCTTATTGGTCCTAAGAGATATTAAGGAATCCTTGAAATCACATGTCATCCCTTTTCACTTTTTAGGAGTTGTGGCGCCCGCTCCTGGCCCAGGTAGGGTAGGAGTCCAGACGACGACACACAAGGGTTGACTTTGAAAGTTAAAAATATGACGGCGGGTTCGCGGATCGGAGAATTTATTATAAAAATAAGGTCAGGTTCTTAGTTCAATTGCGTTGCCAATAAATTGATAAAAGAGAAAAAAAGTTTTGGGCATCGCTAATATGTTAGGGAAATGTGTAAAATTAATAATGACAGGTGGAGTAGCGATGCCAAGAATAATAACAATAATAATAAATTATTATGAAAAAAAAAGTTGAAAAAAAATTTAAACAATTATAATTGTTGCGGACTGCAACAATTAATAGCGGTAAGCGCAGCGGTGAAATACGGTCGATGACACTGTAAATTAATTCCACAATAAATTCATAAAAAATCTTGATTCTAAATTTAAAGAAAAATTTATATTAAATGTCTACAAAAAAAAGATGAATTTAAATGATTTCTCAACGCAAAATGTTGAGAAATGGGTACAGATCTACTAGTAAATTTATAACAAATATATTAGACTAAATTAAACAAATGAAAAATTATTTAAACAGTACGAACGGCAGGAAGAAGCGGAACAACACGCGTTCATACTGAGTTGCAGAGACTTATGACGTCACGCAACAAAAATGAAAAATTTTAAATAAATATAAATTTGACAATTTTTATAAATAAAATTTAGAAAATTATTAACAAATCTTGCTCTCTGGTCTCACAAAATTGCAGTAATTAATTAATTACTGCCACAATGGCCGGTTTTAAACACAAACTGAATCTGGAGGGAAAACTCCAGAAAAATTAGTTTTAACAAAATATAATTTTTTTAATTAATATATCCTGATATATTTATTAAAAAATTACATAAATCAGGGGATCCTGAATAAATTGCACTGATTTTAAACTCTTGTAACAATATAACCAATAAAAGACACATGTGCTCACCTTTGTCGAAAAATATTAATGAATTAAGATATGGTTGCATTTTTTGGTCGCTTGCGCTGATCAAAAAGAAATTAGTAACTGTCATACCAGCGGCTCTAAACAAGTTATATTTTAAGGGAAACAAATGGTTATTTTAAATAAATCAAAATTAGGTTTAAATTAATACAATAATAAATTATTATAGTATTATATATTATATAAAATATTATTGTATCGGGTAAAGTGTATGGTAATATGTTTGTATTTTGGAAATAAAATATAGCGAGGTTCTAAACATGATGTTTTTCTATAAAATGAATATTTATTTAAATTAGGTAAAATTGATAATTAAACGGAAATAAGATATAATTTAGGATATAAAATGAAAAATACAAGGTGGTACGCCCTGAAATTTAAAAAAACTGTCAAAACTATTTCGGGATATTTTAAAAGGACACCTATTTGGCAAAAAAAAAAACGTTATTACTCAACACCTGGAATGAAATTAAAAGGAAAGAGAATAGAGAAAAGTTGAGAGAGATTGTTGAAACAATATGTGTAAATGACAATATCTGAAACACCAAGTATAAAGAAAATAAGAAGAAGTGAAGTGCGCTGGTCTAGCCAACCAACCATTTTTTTCTACCGGCTATAGAAACGCATTTACGCGCCCTATGCTCCACTTGGGAGCTAAAAGGACAAAGAGAGAGAGAGAGACAGAGAGAAAGAGATTACTCAACACAGGAAATACGACGGGATGTATAATCCACCCCGATTGTAGATTCACCCTTTTAGGGGTTGATCAGGACAAAATCCTGAAATGAGTTTTTCGGCATTTGTATGGGTAATCCTTGTAAGCAAAAACTAAGACATTGTCTTTTATATATATAGAATGCATACAGTTCTATGTAAAATTCACTGACATCTGTGAACTCATACCAAACGTACGTCCGTAGTTTTTATCTACGTTTGTTATATTTAAATATATTCAGATAAACGTGTTTGTATTTTTGTATATGAATCGCTTCAATTGCAGCTATTAGAATGCATTTCTCAGAAGTTGAGGCCAGGATCGTTATCGTATATGCGCCAAACAATGACGTAAAACCAATCGCAATGCAGTTTGTTTGTAGCCGGTTCTACGTCCGTTGCTTAGCAACCAAGCGGCTGTACGGATTCTGGTTTCTGCGCAGATGACGTACTGGCCTCATATCGTGAACAAAGCATTCTACAACTGTTAACATCTGCTGCTAGTATTTGTACTGTAAATGGGATGAACTGTTATGTTTATTGAACATTGTTTTTGTGTTTAATTATTTAAACACTGAATTTAACACTATATGTAAATAATTATATAATACTTAAACTTTTAATTGCTGTTTAAAATCTTACATAGTAGGAAAAGGATACCAACTTTGGGAGCCAAATGTAACGACTGCGTAATGCTTGCATGATAGTTACAATATATTCTGGAAACTAATTTAATCAAGTATGACGTCATTTAATAGTTATTGTGAATTCACTTTAATAATAATTAATTATAACTTTAACTTTAACTTTGTGACCTATGTAAAAAGCTTAAATTTAATTAACATGAGTAGATATTTTTATTATTTGGGGTTTATCAGATCTTGACAAACGTACATTAGTCGCATATTTCATTAATCTTTTAGCCACGTCATACTAAAGACTAGTGGCGATATGCAGACGCGAAATTACACTAGATACAGTACCCATACAATGCGGTGTGATCAGATCAACTGCTTTCTGCATCTTGTAGATCAAAGCGGTGGCAGAAGATCTGCAGATTCGATTTCCCTTCGGTAGGAGGCTTTCCTACCTCCCAAAACCCCAACTATCAGGACTACAAGCTTAACTGGATACCCTGGATACAGCTTTCTAAGCTCTATTATTTTTATTATAGTAAATTATTATCGAAAATTTCTTAAAATATTCTCAATCCCCAATAATTTTTACCTGACCCCATGGTGTCCCGACTCATAGATACGTACTACTATTCTAAATTATATTACATATATCCCAGTCTTTAACACTCTATTAATGAATCACGATATATTCCGTTATGTAATTATGATTATTACTGCGTAATGTCTAGTCGACACAATGCAGCATAGGGCACGTGATTCAATAAATGCGGTTAATTATGTGCCTCGCATCTAGTCACTGATAATTGAATAGGTACAATAGTAAATCAACAGAGTTTTGCTGTCAATCATGTACTAAATCACTTATAGTGAAGATATATGTCCTAATGTAAATCAGTGTGTCAACAAAGTAAATTAAAATCTGTCCACAATCAAATGATTACTATCGTACTAATGAACCAATGGACCAAATCAATTACATATATATCTTTCTCTTATAATTACATTTTCTTACTTCATTTGTTTATTTATTTATTTTTTTATATTGAACTAATTTAATAATCATGTTGAATTGATCGTAGTTCTGGGACAGGACGTATACATCCGAGTAACTTCCCTTGTTCCCTAAATTACCTTATTACTAGTTTACAGTTTTAGTTATAACCAGTGGCGTACGCTTAACACATTCATGAATATAAAGGACAGAAGTCAAGGTCATAAACGAGGTATACGAGGCATGGTAAAAACTTCGCAAACAATAGTTTATATTTAAAATGTTAATTTTGAAATACTGACCTTCTGTGGCTATACACAGCGCTGTAACTAAGACCCCGCAGGTGCCACGGGGAAGGGAGTTAAGGGGTCCATAGTATGTAGTTGTGTACCATTGTTTTTCTCAAACCCCATACGAATTAAAGAATTTTAAAAAATATGGACGCGGGTCGCAAGTGATCTTTTTGCCCGTTTCCATCTTTTAGTTGGGTTGGTTTGGAAATAATTTATAATTTTTCAGTATAAATGTAGGTCCTAGTGCGTCCTTGATTAGGGTATATGCATCAGTTTACGCGGGACCCGAAATCTGAAGTTACGCTACTAGCTACACATCGCTGCTAGCATCATTTCTATTTCTAGAAACACATTTTGCAAATAGAAAGTTTATGTTCAAAACAATTAAATAAAGAGGGAACAAGGTACTATAAAAAGAAAAGTTCCAAATAGACCTAGATCGTATAAAATCGTAGAGATAATAGAGTGAATCAACATCTTATGACCTTGTCTCCGAAACGTGTTGGATGTGTTATATCTGTTTCACTGGGCGCTGCTTTGTCAAACCATTACTTGGTTTATATATGATTCGTGTGTAGTGTGTACATCCGAGACAATTATTTTAATGCTTTTTTATTCAAAACCTTTTTTAGGTATAAAAAATTGCATTTTGTAGGTTAATAGAGTGTGAAATATTTGGAATCTTTATTTTTATAGTTTAGTGCCGAGTTTAAAATCTATTATAGTTTTCATAGTTTAAGGTAAGGTAAATAGTTTTTTAGTTTTTATCATAGATATAGTTTTTATTGTGTAGATGCATTACAAATTAGGTAAAATGATGAATTGTTGTTTATTTGGGCGTACAAATCGTAGCTATGTTAAAAAAAACAATCAGTTAGCAGCAGAAGAAATGAATAGACCTGTATCATTTTATGCGAGAGAATCATTATAGCATGACCTTCTCTCCTAAGAGTGTTGTGTAGGGAACCTACTGATAATATAAATGAACGGTCGGCGGATTAATTTGAGTATAATATAGATATAGTTCATTCGTACTTACAGTGTACATCCCTGAAACTCCAGGTCTCCCTCACACAATGAGTTTCCAAAACTTGCAAGCGGATCAATTCTGGACCCACCCCATATTCGCAAGGTGGTTGCTATGATTCTTAGAAATGAGTTAAGGGTTGTTGAATTCAAGTCAACATTTTAGCTCACATACCTTAATTACGACACGATTTAATATTTACATTATTTATATTATACTTACAATTATAAGATGATCGCTAAATCCAAAGAAACATACATTCACAAACACTAATCACTCGAGAGACTCTTTACCACAAACACTTATTTATCCCCTGGACACTACACTGACGTGCAAACGGAATTACTTGGTTCCATTTTTACTTGAACAACCGAACACTTTAATGTCTCTAAGCCATGGTTTTCTTAACTGAACTTAAACTTATGACGGTTTTAACTCAACTACCTTAAACACGTCTTAACATCTTTACTCCTTAAACTCAACTATCCTGAGAGGCTTACACCGCTGAACTGTAAAATATCATTTCATACCCTGGCCATCCAGAAGACAGTTATTATCCATAAATTAAATAGTATAATCTCCCTAGATAAGTAATTTTAATCTATTAATTAACAGAGTTGTCATCAGTATAAGAATTTACGATTTCCTTTTTCTCAAGTTACAGTTATAAACATGTCTGTCCTTAAGTGTCCTTTCTAAGAAATAGATTATTTTTTATCATTTAACATTTTTAATATTCATTCTAATTGGATTATATTAAATTTAAATACAAAATTTTATTTCTGAAACAATATCAAAATTACCTCCCTTACAGTTTTGAATGTGTTGCTTTTTTTCATTGGGTGCTATCTCGGTCCTGATTCATATAAAGTGTACACATCCGAGACAATTTTTTTGTTTCCAAACCTTTTTTTATGTATAAACAATTGTATTTTGTTGGTTAATATAATGTGTAATATTTGGACTCTTATTTTTATACTTTAGTGCCTTATTTAAGATCTGCTATAGTTTTCATAGTTTAAGATTAGGTAGATAGTTTTTATTATGTAGATACAGCTACAAATTAATTAAAATTGTTAACTGATATTCATTTGGGTTTACAAATCGTAGGTCTGCTAAAAGCAAGAATAAGCTCGCAGCAGAACAAAATAATTGTCCTGCATTATTTCATGCGTAAGTATTTTACTATATTTGTAATTTATTCTAGTTAATTAAGACTGTTACCTGCTGAAAAGCTTATTATTATTTTTGTTATTATCTAATATGTTTTTTAAAAGATACTCAAAGTATATTTACAGTATACATTTAAATAATAAATATATATGTAAATATAAATATGTTATACAACTTTTTTGAATAATATTGAGTTTTATTTTTAGTTTTTGTTAGTATACAACATTATTTTAATTCTATTACTCTCCTAGTTCCAAAAAAACAAACCATAATGCAGATATTACATGGATAATAATAATCATTTATTTAACTTCAAATAATACAAGTTAAGTCACAAAAAAAAAGAAATAGTTTTACAATAGATCATTTATAAATTCATTAAAAGACTAAGCTAAGATATTTTTAAAATAAAGTTTAAATTGTTTTAAATTTTTATTTCTAATTAAAAGGGGGATTTTATTGAATATATTGTAACCAATATTCATTTTGCTGGATACTTGCAATTGAGTCTTTGGAACGTATATTGTAGGTATGGGACTCTTTGCGGATTGAAAGATTTCCACTACACTTCTTTACTTCTAGAGCTTGTAGCAAAATGAATTGCGAATGTAGTGTCAGTATATCCAGTTCCTTGAATACTGAATTACAAGAAGAGGTTTTTGGTGCGTTCACTACAGGCCTTACAGCCTTCTATTGTAGTATAAATATCTTCTATGCTTGTGGCGTACTGCCCTAGACTAATAGACCATAAGACATAATGGAATGAACCAATGCGTGATATACAGTCAAAGCTCAATCTTGGTCGGTTGTTTTCCTTATCCGACGAATAGCATAGCTTACTCTGTTGAGTTGACCACTTATAAGAGTTAGATGACACTTCCATGCCAATGCAGAGCCTATTCGTAAACCCAGAAAGTCTGCAACGCCAGGCTTCGGGGATCTTCTATTGGACGTATAGGTAATAGTCTGCGTTTTGCTATGGTTTAAAGTTAGATAATTCTGCTGGAACCCCTTAGTAGCTTCGAGGTTGGCAGTATCAAGCTTGATTTGTAATATACTTGCATCCCTGTCGTTCACCAGTAGAGTTGTGTCATCAGTGTATAAAACCCTGTTGGATGAAATATTATTGGGTGGATCATATATAAATATAATGAAAAATACAGGCCCAAGGATACTGCCTTGGAATATTCCTGTTTTTATCTTACATGGCTCGCTCAATTAGGACTTATGATCAACTATTTGTACCCGATTTGTTAAGTTAAATGCGACCAATTGAAGGAATTTACCTCTAACACCGGCGTATTCAATTTCGTTCAAGAATAATTTGAGAGGCATTTGGTCAAAGGCCTTACTGAGATCGCATAGCTGAATGCGCATTATTCTTTATTTTCAAGAGCGTTACATATGTTCTTCATGTCAATACTGCATCGATGGGTCCCGCATAGGACGAAATCCAAATTGCCTTGTTGAAAAGTACGAAATTTTTTCGAAAAAATGTATTATTTGCCTCTCAATGATACATTCGAAGATTATATAGAACACAGGAAGAATAGATATTGGCCTGTAATTATCAGTAAAATTTTAGGTAATTTTTTTATGAATCGATCGTACTTTGGCAATTTTCATATTATCTGGAAACACATCGTTTTCAATGCATTTGTTAATAATATCAAATAGTGGATCTGCTATTTCAGACTGGATAGATTTTATTAGCTTACAGACTAAACCATGGATATCTTTGCTTATTTTAGGTTTCATATTATTAATTATTATTCTATATCTGCAGACAACACTGGTTTAAAAAAAGATTGTTGAGTTATTAACTGTACTTTTTGCAGCATTTCTTCTTGTTGAATATCTTAATTTGGATTATGTAATATATTTGTAACGGTAGTGCAAAATCTTGAAAATCTGATGCGGACGTGTCGTCCGTTGATATTTTTATCAATTTTCTTTTTCCCGGTTTCATAATTAATAACATGCCAAATAGCCTTTTGTTTGTTGCCAGCGTCATGAATAAGGTTTAGATTTTTGTGCGATCGTTCTTCGTTGAGGTGTTTCAAGTACATATTTTTATATGCGGCGTATTTATTTTTAATATCTAATCTTCTATATTGCTTATAGGTATCATGCAATGGTCCAAGGGTTTCTCGCATCGCTAGTAACTCCAGAAGAATAGCTCCTATTTTACTTCATATTTTTTCTTTCTAGTGGAAAATGTTTTTCATGATCATTTAAAATAGTTTGTAAAACGTTATTATATTTTACATTTGGGGTCCTATACAGCAGTGTTTCTCAACCTTTTCTGGCCTGGGACCCCCCGAAATTATGTAAATATTTTCTGCGGCCCCCCTTTATTATGGTGTATCAAGATAATGGAAACACGAGTTTTTTCGAAAAGGCGACATGTGACAAGTTGGGGAAAATTTTGAACTAAAATTTATCCACAAAATTGAATGGTAGTATTAAAATATTCCGGAAAAAATACCGGAAGTACAGAATATCAAGGACAATTTCGAATTTTTAAATGGGAACATATGTCATATTGGATATCTTTTCAACAGAGCTTTTCAACAACTTTTACTTAAACATTTTTTTAATATCTTTTACGGTTAACAAAAAACTGTGATATTTTTAAATGACGATTATATTCCCTATAACGACTTGAAAATAATGTATTTATAAGTGTTCAAAGTGTCTTCCATTTTCATTTAAGCCCATTAGCATCCTTACTCTTAAGTTATCTGTAGCTCGGAGAGCAATTAAAAATATATATAATAAAAAATATTGCACTTTCAAGTCGTACCTACTTCAAAGTATAACTTGAAAATACTTGAAGTACCTCCAACGCGAACCATTGTCAGAGAAACCCATTAACCGACACATACAATTTATTTGACCTTGATATAGTCTACTTATAGTCTGTTTCTTTGGTTTAAGCGGAACTAGACTTTCAAATCTAGTAATTTTTATCGATTGAATGAAACTGCATCATTTTGTTTAGTAAAAGCCCATTTACTCATTATAAAGTTATCTAGTGACAACTTAAACGTTTGAAATAGCCTGTAGCTTAAATTAGTATATTATGTATAAAAATAAATAGAATATTTACTTTATTTATGTTATGAAAGGTATATTTTTATAAATATAAATGTAAGATACTCGTATTTATAAATATGAATAAAATATATATCTTGCAAGATTGACTGCATTTTTATTATATTTTCATGTTGCGATCTTGTATGACTTCGAGCCCCCCCCACGGAGGCTTCACGGCCTCCGGTTGAGAAACGCTGCTATACTGTATACACATTTTCCCTATCTTCACTTTAAAAGCTCTTTTAAATTTATCTTTATTTTTATATGAATACATCCTGTGTAGTTTATAGTACTGCTAATCGGTAAATTTTATTGGTACGCAGATAAGCGATGCATCATGATCAGACATCTCTGTAGAATAAACTAAAGCCTGGAACAGAATGCACAGCGCGCTACGCCGTCAGCGCGCCGTAATTTGCGACAGCGTTGTGTTAGCGCCGTTGAGAATTTTCGTCTGCACACAATGCAATAATTTTTAACGCCGTCAAGTGTCACTTGACAACCTATATCTGTGTTTATACATGCGCTTTCTTTTATTAAAAGTATAATGGATGATGAAGACTTGTGTGTGATGTTATTTATTTTGTATGTAAGTTATTTATACATACAAACACTTTACCATTCAGTAAAAACTGAGGTTAGGTGTTCTGCGTCAACGTTCAATGGCGTCAAAAGTTGGAAGTTGACGAACATTCAGTATCAACGGCGTTCGATCGCCGTAGGACGTTGTCCATTCTGTGCACTTGCGTACGACAGCTTGTTTTTAACTTTCTTCTGACAGATAGCGCCGTACGAACGGCGTCAACGCGCCATCAAACTCGTTGCATTCTGTTTCCCACTTAAGACATTATAATTTTAGAAGTTGGTAAATATGTTATCTAGACAACTTGTACCCCTCGTAGGCTCATATATTGTTCTCGTAAAACCATAATTGAGAAGGATATTTATGACTTCGCGTTTTATTACAATCAATTAAAAAATCCACATTGAAATCTCCAGCTACGATAACGTTGATTTTGTTAGTGTACTCTACAAAAATATACTCTAGTACAGGGTTCCCCAAACTGTGGCCCGTGGTGCGCCTACTAGTGCTCCGCGAGCAGATTAGACAGAATAGTAAATAAAGTAAATGTGATCATATGTGAAAATAGTGTTTTTTTTTTTTTTTTCAAAACAAATGTTTCACTCAGAAATGATACGTTGCTGAAGATAACAAAAGCCAGTACAATAATATTTTATTGCCCACAATAAATATTAATAAAGACACCCGAATCTCAATAGTTCAACTGATCATTGAAATTTTTTTAACCATTATGAAATACAAATATACAGCTGAGTGACTGTTCTATTACAGGGCTGATATATTACAAGAGCGGCATATAATACAGTACAAATTCCTTAAAATTTGCCAAATAATAGATAATGGATGTTGTAACCTTTCATGCAATGGGAATATGAATTACCTATATTCTTTATATCTCTTATAATTCAGAGAGGAAGTCAATAAGTCATAGTGGTGCAGTGTTATTTATTTGTTTTTGTTGCGATTATTTTTCGAAGAATCGCTGGCTAAAGTACGGACTGTTAAAAAAAGCTGCCAAAGTTTCCGTCTCAGAAAGTCCAGTAGAAAACATGTATGTTCATATATTATAAAGATAGTATTTTAATAGTTTTTTCTTACGCTTAAGACTTATGGATTAAGTTTTTACCAACCGCTGCATACATATACATACATACATATAAGGGAGGTACCTACTGTGATCGTACCGATTTTGACATTTTTAAATTTCGAAGGACGTCCACAGAATGAGGTTCCTACATAATGTTTTTACTATTTTTAGCATGATGTCTGTCGGTCTGTCTGTTTGTCTGTCTGTCGGTCCTTGTACACGTGTAAAGCGAATTTGTCTAAACGGATTTTTATGAAACTTCATTTTTAAGCTACTCACACCAATGGCATCTGTTAATCAACTTTTGGTAAAAAGCGGTCATCTAGAAAGGGAAGATTTTTGCGGTCAGTCCTGTGGTGACCACAGTTGATTTAAAAAAAAATATTTTTACGTTTTTTTTTTATTACGTATTATTTATTTTTATTATATTAATAATACTTATTAAATATTTATTTTGTCATACGTATATGTAATAATTCCATGGTTTTGGTAAATAATTTCTGTTAGAGAGCATTTTGTTTAAGTACCTATTTTGTGATGGCGTTCGGTGGCCACAGCTGATTTTTTATTAATATTTTTGCTTTTAACTTAGCATTCTTACATTTAGCTTAGTTTATAATCCGTACCAGATAACTTTTCAAGATCGGTATAAAACAAGTATCCTGTATCGATCAACTCAGAAATTTATTTCCAAAACATATCACGTCAAGATCCACTAAAATATATATAAATATATAGCGAGTGGTGTACGCCTAGAGAGAATTAGGGGGATAAATCCTCTTCCCCGAAAATTCGAAAAGAACTAAATTACCCCATTTTAAGATTGCTCGCATTCTCAATACGTATATATTCCGATGATGTGAAAAATCCCCCCCCCCCCTCCGAAATATTTTTCTGCTTACGCCACTGTATATAACACCTATAGTGCTCCACGACGAATTATTCTCGTGAAAAGTGCTCCGCGGCTCCAAAAGTTTGGGAAACTCTGCTCTATTGCATCTTCTAGGATTTTGATAAAATCATAAAAAAATTGCGACTAGTGATCTGTATACTGCTATTATAACTAAATTCAAAGATATAAGCTAATGTTTTGACCAGGTCCAATTTGGCGGCTGCCTGTTTCGCCCGACACACTCTGTTGCAGTTACCTCGTCAACAAACCCTGTTTACGTTCTATCTATATCTCTCTGTATGAAATGCAGTTAACTAATGGAACCATAATTGAAAGAAATAGACGTTTTATTGATCCATTAATTATAGAAATTCATTCTAAACGTAATGAAATTAATTTAACGTTGATATTAATGAAATTGTTCTAGATCAAAGCTTTTACAACCTTCATCATATACTAACATCAAAACAAAATATGGTGCAACCACCTAGCAGATATGAGAGCTATTTTGCATTTCTGTCAGTACAACAATGCATTTATATGTACAGAACTAAGTATTCTATAAACTGTAAATATAATGTAAATGTTTTTGTTATTAAGTAGTGTAAAATGTAAGAATGAAGTAACTGTAAGAATGGAGATTTATTATATTGGTATTACATGCATTGTCAGGAAATAAATATGAAATGTGCGAGTCACACTCGATATATAACAGTAAGAGTATGTCTCTTTTTGATATATCCCAAATCATCATAGGTTTTTTGTTTATGCGTACTAAAACCTAAAAATGGATAGATCAGCTAACAAGAAGTCAAGCTTATATTGGCATGTAAGATAGGTGGTAAGACTTGAAACATAACATAGTAAGATAACAAATTTGTACAAAAGTCAAGCCAAAAGTTATCTTATAATATGAATAAATATATTTATATAATAGCTAAGGATAATTAAAAATAATTGAAAAACCTTTGACAACTGAAAATGTATTGAATATCCAAATCATTGGCCGTCACATTTTGAAGTCATATAATTGCGTGATTCTCGCTTCGTATACCAAATCACAATAGGACGTTAGCAGGTGACCATCTGTCCACCTGCGTCATTTGGTGCATCATTTCGCCTGTATGTTCTATTGATCTTTCATTCTCTCCCACACTTATTGTTGCTGTGAAACTTACTGAAGGTTTGTTGAACAGAAGTATCCATGGGCGCCGTCAGTAAGAGGCAAGGGAGTGGGGGCACTTGCTTCTCCCTAGAATCTTCACTTTTAAATTAGTTAGTTGAAATTTCTTGGCGCATAGCAACAAAGGCTATTTGCGTCTAACGCAGCCCATCTAAATGACTACACTACATATTAAAAACAATAAATTAAACAATAAATAAATAAAATCAATAAAATTACGCATACCCAATATAAGAAATCTTGCACAGACAGACACAAATAAATTCACTGTTAAGTGTTTTATTCCAAACTCTTATGCTTGTTGTTCTCAAAATTATTAATTTTTGTATTTGTTTGTTTTATATTAAAACTATTTTTATTATGTCTATTTTATATTTGCTATCTAATGCTAAAAATATTTTATTTCAAGTATGCACTAAGCCTCCCAACACTAATAAAACAATAATTTTGGGCTCAGGAAGACTTGAATTCCTGCCCATCTCCCGGAAAACAGCTAAATACATACATTAACTAAGCATGCATTAAAATCGGGTCTGGTCCGGACCTATAAACACTATTATTTCATTTATTATTACATCAGCTAGGACGGATTATCGTTTATCCGGTTTGAGGAAAAATTACTAATAATAGAGTAGTTTTTATAGAAAAAGCCATTAATCAATTTGCCAATGATAGCAGACGCCTTCAATTTCTATTTAAATAGTGTTTTGTGTTTATGAAAGTTTATTTAATAATTTACTTATATTTTCAAAAATAAGACTTCATATTTTGCACCCCCCTTAAAAAAAATATAAGCCATTAAAATATCTGTAATTTCACAGTGAAACATTATGCAATTAAAAAAAAAAAAAAAATGCTAAATCTGTTTCATTAATTTAATTTTATCCCACTGGAACGTATTTCGATAAGTATACCTATAAGTATAAGATCGTCGCTTAGAATCAATTCAAAAGAAATTTCTAAATTATTTAAGTAATTGCTTCCCAATATCACATGTTTCATACTTATCAAGATGTTATTATTTCAAAATGATTACCTTACATGGCAGACGCACGAACAATGATTCTTACTAAAATTATTAAAAACTTAATTGGTTCACCGTATCTCCTTATGAATATTGATTTAAATATACCACTTCGCAATTTAAGAAATAAATACCTTTTTCGACAACCTTTTGCTAGGAGTAACTATGCCCAAAACGCCCCCTTAAACCAATTAGTTTCTACATTTGATAATATGTCATTGGAGGCAGATCCGTTTCATTTGAGTTTAAACACTATAAAACGTCACCTTTTAAAATTAATCATTCTTCTGTGTGTGTATATATATATATATATATATATATATATATATATATATATATATATATATATATATATATATATATCATCTATCATAAATAAATAAATAAGTATACCATTTTCAGTTTCTTGCGAACTCTTGAAAATGACAATAAAACTATTAGTATCGAGTGACGGTTTTTGAAGCATTTGTTTTATTTATACCTCTTTTAACTGAATGTTGTATAAATACACTAGTTTTAATACGGAAGTTCTCATTTGATAATATTGTTGCCTAATTATGTACATAAAAAATTATGTGATTAACTAACAATTTTCTTCCCTTGTTGAAAGATTTTACTCACTACACAAAAGGTCAATCACTCTGCTTTACCAAAAAACACAATATATTCTCCCCTATTTACTAGGGTATAGAATTGACGATGTAGTTGTGGGTGAACTGAACGGTGACCTTTGTGACCCATAAGGGTCTAAGGGATGTTTATCGAAAAAATTGCCATAAGAAAATTCGCCCCCTACACCTTAAACTACCAACATGCCAATTATGGTTTCATTCTGAAATGTCATATTTTTCTCGTAACACTCCCTATGCGCCCTTTCTCCATTGGATATAACAGATATCAGGCGGCCTAAGTCAACAGCTGTAGCCGATAAACTATATTTTATAACTTCCTAATGCATTAAGGTAAAGAATTCAGTAAAACTAATAGCTATATACACTGTAGAAAAATATTCTCATTAACTACGTTAGTGGACTACTCTGTTTTAGTTAATGAAACATTGTACAACAGAGAAGTGACTAGGCAACCATAAATTCAGTAAATTTAAGTTTGAAAGTTATTTATTTCTGATTCGTATACATGGACGCCGCGAGGGGGGTGCAAGGAAGTGCACTTGCACCCCCTGGCTTATGAAGTAAATAGGGAAGGAAAAGAAGAAGTCATGTCTTATAATGTTTTCAGTTGAACAGAGGCTTAATGCATAAATATTAATTAAAAATTGTAATAGAACTATGGGCATCAAAATCGCATGTAACAAAAAAATTTAAGCGAAGTGTAAGTTTTCACACATTTCAGGCATTCGTAGATATCTAATAAGTGACAAAAAAAAATATACATTTTTTATCGTAATCGCCTAAAAATCAGGGGACCGTGGATGAAGGCCTGAATGTCCGTGAGTTTATGGGAGACCACCTCAATGTTAATTTATTTTAATAACATTTAAGTAATTAAATTTAAGTTAAATGGTGTGGTAGCTGTAATTTCAAAAATAAAATTTCATTATTATTTAATCAGTGAAAACTCCAAATATTTAAATATGAAAACTAATCTATTTTAAGATAAACATCCTCAGAGATTAGTTGAGTTATCAATTTTTTTTATTTTATTTTTTTTAATTGTAAAGAAAGGAGTACAATTTACGATCATATTTTATAGGATTTGTTTAAAATATTGTCACCGTTTATTTGAAGCAAATGGCTGAATGTTTATACTGAGATTGATATACGGCCATACATTTTCAGTGATATGAACTCACTAGGTAATTAGAGTCAAAATTAATTATTTGGATTTATAAGATGACAGATAAAAGGTTTCTATTTGTTAATTGGAGAGCTGATTATTTTTACAATGACAATAAAGGGGTTAGAATTGTTAGTTTTGAGAAAAGAGTTGGGAAAATCTTGTGAGACACAAAAGTTAGTCGTTGGTAAACCGTCAGAGAGTCGAGAGGAGTTGGTTTTTTAACGCCATAGTAGTCGGACGAACATTTTTATTGATGTTAACCAAATCCTCGAAAACGGTCTTAAACTCTGTGAATGTGTGAGGTATTTAAGAGATTAGAGGGATTATTTGCAGCCTTTCGTAATTGAAGTTTAATGTAATCAAGTTCACCTTAAACTATCATTAAACGTAGATTAAATAAACTGCAGACTTTAATTCAAAACACCCTTATCCCTCAGTCGTAAAGAATCATAACAACCAGCTGGCGATCCTTTAAGGGGTTTCCAGGTCGATCCGCTCGCCACACTTGGAAACAATCAATGTGGAAGGCTTCTCAAAGTAAGTACCATGAAGAACAATGAAATATTTAAACTTCAGTTAGCTAACTGTTCAATCATATTTAAAAAGGGCCTCCATTATATATATATATATATATATATATTCAACAAATGTAAGTAATCCTTATGTTTCGAAAACCGAATTTGATCAATAATTTTCTTTGTACTCGTTTGGTTTATATCTATATGCATTAATCTAAAATTTTTCAGATTTTTATACATATCGCTTGAGTAACAAAGCGCACAGAAGTGTTTGCAAAATAACATCAAAATGAAAAGTATGTTAAAAATTACGAGGGATGTTCAAAAAATGTTGAGAATTTATTAATAGCACGCAAATGTCACTTTATTAGAGGGTGCAACTTCACTGATAAATTAGAGGAGATCCTTACCTATCTGTCAGTGAAAATCGTTAAGTAGTTGTGTGTTCTCATTAATGAACAAAGTTATTTTAAAACATATTAAGTTTCCACGATACATTATGGAATCTGAACGATTGTTGGTCGAACTGTTAGTACTTAAAGAACGTTTTTTTGACCGAATCTGAACCAATCATAATTGAACCAATCATAATTAATTAATACCAATTAATACTCGGCAAAACTCGGCAAAATCATGTACATTATACCTATAATTAACTTAGCATAAAAGAATAAATACATAAATAAAATTATATTGTGCAACTAACGCGGAATATGTCACTAAATTAGGCTTACTATGCGCATTGCTGCTAATTTACATAGTAGTGGTAGGAAAATATATTTCTATACACCTAGAAATAAAAGACCCTTGCACGGACAAACACAAACAAATTAGGATAAAAGTCGGTTTGTTATTATGAACAGTCGCAGGGTGATGGTTAAAAGTTACAAACAAATCAGTTACTATC
>OZ020616.1:32215198-32293232 GCA_963971575.1 Liopterus haemorrhoidalis
ACAGACTGACCGGTCGATAATAAGATTTTTCTTTGCAACCTGCTTGGCCCCTCTTCAATCCCCTCTGTTCGTAGATGTTTGACCCAACAGAGGCGATGGAGCTCAGTACCCGCTCGTTTAATACGCTGGTAAAGATCTTATACAGCGTATTGAGACAAGTAATAGATCTATAGTTCTTCGGGTTGGTTAATTCACCTTTTTTGGGGATTAATACTGTACGCCTCTCTGCTAACCAAGATGGTATTGGTATTTCCCCCACGGATAAAAGAAATAAAGTTTCGTGCAAGATGGCCGTGTGCACTGGAAAATGACTTCCACCAAAAAGCAACGATACCGTCAACTCCTGGTGCAGCAAAATTGCGTGCTTTTGAAATAGCACGTGTTACTTCTTCCGGGGAACAGGGGGGCATGCCTGAGGATCTGTAAGATGTTTTTGTACAGAATTCCTCAAATCTCTCTAAAAACTGGAGTGTCTTGCACGATCGTCTCGTGTTCATAAAGCTCCCTCCAGAATATCTCTGTCCTGTCGACTGATAACAACGGAATCAGAAACCTCAAGTTTGGCAATGAAAAGGCGTGACGGGCTCGTGAGGAACATAGTATTTTCCTCCATGGTCCTAACCCGGTTGACCAGTTTCTTTCTTGCCAAGGCTAGTGCTCTCAATTTGTCCACCGCTTTCTGCTTTAGCAGAGAGAGAGTGGACAAATTCAGTGTGTGATAGCACTTAGCGGCTTAATACTTCGTAAAGCATCAATAGCACACTGAATATGAGAAGCTTCCTGGCGTGAACACGTCATTTTCTTCTCTTGTTGCTGTATATGCAGTTGGCCGTTAAAAGTATTAGAGGCCAAAGCCCGCTTTGGCGTCAGCACTGCTGCTGCAGCGTATACAGCACAGTCGATATCCCAGAGACTACTCTGAGGGGAAATTTGCTTGTCAATAAGCTCATTTAGTCGCGTGATGTCATCAGCACGAACTTTGAACTTATTGTGTCCAAGTCGGGTGCGTTCAGAATGGCGAATATCAGGCGAGAGAAGGGCTAGAAAAATCCTCACGAAGATTTTTTTCCGGTGAAGAGGATGTTATTCCTGCATTAACTGGGGAAGACCCAGTGGCTATCAGAAGACCCAGTGAGCTCTCAGGTGTCGATGGCTGTACCGGTATTTGGGACAACCTTCTCGACTCTCTTCGTTTCGATCCCCTCATCCTGCGTCGCAGGCATGATACTTGGTCGCGCAGATTTTGTTGCGTCATGAAGTCCAGCTCGGGTTGATTTTCACACCATTGTGAGTGGACTATAACCATGTAGCCCCTGCGATGGGGTGACGCTGCCTCGTAAACCTGAAGTAGGTCTTCCAGCTCCTCGGGTGTCCACCTGTGGCGGACCCGGCTAGCGGGATTGTAGCTTCGCCCAACTGTTTGTGGGTCCCCATCCGAGAAGGACCCGTTGTGGGAAGCTGTATGGTTTCTTATTTTGTCCTGAACCATTTTTTACGTTTCATGGGAAGGTTGCCTCATGAAACGGTGGCAGGATTCATCGACCAGATGGTAGGGTCGACGTTACCCTCAATTGGTTCCTGCCGTGGTAACACTGTGAGAGCGATCCGGAGGGAAAGGGCGCTAAGCCTTTTCGGTCAAAAGACCGCCGTACCCCTCTTATCTTATCATTGTTATTATTATTATGGGGTTTGTCAGGTCTTGACAAGCGTCCACTAATCTCAAACTTCAGCAACCTTTTGAGCCGCGTCATACTAGAGACTAGTGGAGCTAAATACACACGACTGCATCCCAAACCCTGGCAATATGCAGCCGCGGAAATTACGCCAGATCCAGTGCCCGCACAATGCGGAGCGACCCGAGCAGCACTGCTTTCTGCATCCTGCAGATCAAAGAGTTGGCAAAATATCTACAGGCGGGAATGGACTCGATTTCCCTTCGATAGGAGGCTTTCATGCCACCCAAAACACCAATTATCAGGACTACAAGCTTAACTTTATACCCGGGATACAGCTTTTTAAGCTCGGACAAGAGGTCCATATACTTGGACCTCTTTTTCCTCCTCCTTGAGAGAGATATTCTTCTCAGCTGGACTCGAGAATTCGATCACAAACATCTGTTTGGTCTCGATATCCAGGAGGGTTATGTCCGGCTTAGTGGCTGTCAGTAACCTCGAGGTGGGGAAGGAGTAATTCCAATAAATTCGGCACTTGGAATTTTCCACCACCGATTCTATGTCAGAAGGGACGTACGGTATAACTGGTATTTGGTCAATACCATAGGCATGTCTAAGATGATAGTAGAGCACGCGGAGAGCAGCATTATGTCGAGACACGTAGCTCGACGCTGCAAGAGATGGACAAGCAGACAGAATGTGCATAATCGTTTCAGAATGGTGGTGGCACAACCTACAGAGTGTGGACTCCGCTATTTGGAAAATGCGGGCCCTGTATGCCAAAGTATTTATAACACCATCCTGACACGCAAACACAAAACCTTCTGTTTCCGATCTCAAACCAGCAGACTTAAGAAACGAGAACGTGAGTTCGGTGGACAACTCTAGACTTTTAATATGTTTGAAGAACACAGAGTGCATACTTTTACTCATGTGTTCTTTTGTCAACATGTCTGTCTCGCCTCGTTTCACCGAACCGGTAATTCTGTTGTACTCCTCCCGAGAGAGTTGTACTCCAGCGTTTTCCCTGACGGGACTCAAGTCTGCCAGGTTAAATCTCGTTGCTGCTCTTCGCGCTGCCTGGTAAAGAAACGCCCCTTTGCCACTAAATTCGTGCTCACTTACGAATTTTAATAGTGGGTCCTGACTTCTGAGGATACTGTTAGCTGTAACCAGGACGAGTCGATCGTGCAAGCACTCCAGATTTAGTAATCCCCGACCCCCATTTTGACGAGGGAGGTAAATGCGCTGCACAGAAGATTTCGGGTGAAGACTTCGGTTGATGTTCATGATCTTTCTGGTTCTTCTGTCGAGATCCTTAAGATCATCAACATTCCATTTCATTACACCAAAAGTGTATGAAATTAATGGGACAGCAAGCATGTTTGTGGCAGCGATCTTGTTCTTGCCAGACAGACATGATCTCCATATCTGCCTAAGTCGTGCCATATACTTGCTGCGAAGGGCCTGCTTAATAAGAGTGACATCTTGGACACCTCTCTCACTGATGCCTAAAAATGTGTAAGACCCTTCGGCATTAAGATGTTTTATAATGCTCCCATCAACCAATTGAGCGTCTTCACCGTTGTCTAAACCTTTTCCTCTGTAGATATGAAAAACAGCGCATTTTTCCAATCCGAATTGCATACCTATCGCGGCAGTGTACTTAGCAACAGTATCTAAGGCGGTCTGCAGATTCCTCTCGTTCGAGGCGTAGAGCTTCAAATCATCCATGTAAAAAAGATGGGTAATTTTGTGCCTACGCTTCGACGGGGGACCCGCCATGTAGCCACTGCCGCGCCTAAGCTCGATCGATAGAGGAAGAAGTGAGATGCAAAATAGTAGCGGGCTTAGGTAATCACCCTGGAAAACGCCACGCTTGAAATATATCCACTCTGTCGACACTGCAGTTGATCCGCTTGGGACAACAAATTGTGTCTTCCAGAGGGACATAAGTTGCCCAACGCATCTCTCTATCTCCGGGTGGACTCGTAACATGCGCAATAATGTTAAAATGAGAGCGTGTGACGTAGTGTCATAAGCTTTTGCGTAGTCCACCCAAGCCATTGACAGGTTGCGTTTGAAATACGACGCGTCATGACATACTGACCGGTCGATAATAAGGTTTTCTTTGCAACCTGCTTGGCCCCTCTTCGATCCCCTCTGTTCGTAGATGTCTGACCAAACAGAGGCAATGGAGCTCAGTACCCGCTCGTTTAATACGCTGGTGAAGATCTTATACAGCGTATTGAGACAAGTAATAGGTCTGTAGTTCTTCGGGTTGGTTAAATCACCTTTTTTGGGGATTAATACTGTACGCCCCTCTGGTAACCAAGATGGTATTGGTATTTCTCCACGGATAAAAGAAGTAAAATTTCGTGCAAGATGGCCGTGCACGTTAGTGAATGACTTCCACCAGAAAGCAATAATACCATCAACTCCTGGTGCAGCGAAATTGCGCGCTTTCGAAATAGCACGTGTAACTTCTTCCGTGGTAACAGGGGGGCATGCCTGAGGATCTGTCAGGTGTTGTGAACAGAATTCCTCAAATCTCTCCAAAACTGGAGTGTCCTGCACGATCGCCTCGTGTTCATAAAGTTCCCTCCAGAAAGTCTCTGTCCTGTCGACTGATAATGACGGTTCAAAAACCTCAGGTTTGGCCATGAAAAGGCGTGACGGGCTCGTGAGGAACATGGTATTTTCCTCCATGGTCCTAACCCGGTTGACCAGTTTCTTTCTTGCCAGGGCTAGTGCTCTCAATTTGTCCACCGCTTTCTGCTTTAGCAGAGAGAGAGTGGACAAATTCAGTGTGTGATGCTTTATGCGCAATTGATATAATATGCGCTTAGTATTCGCACTTAGCGGCTTAATACTTCGTAAAGCATCAATACCACACTGAATATGAGAAGCTTCCTGACGTGAACGCGTCATTTTCTTCTCTAATTGCTGTATACGCAGTTTGCCGTTAAAAGCCTTAGCCCGCTTTGGCGTCAGCACAGCTGCTGCAGCGTATACAGCACAGTCGATATCCCAGAGACTACTCTGAGGGGAAATTTGCTTGTCAATAAGTTCATGAAGTCGCGTGAGGTCATCAGCACGAACTTTGAACTTATTGTGTCCGAGTCGGGTACGTTCAGAATGAGGCGAGAGATGGGCTAGAAAATCCTCGCGGAGATTTTTTTCCGGTGAAGAGGATCTTATTCCTGCATAAACTGGGGAAGACCCAGTGGCTATCTGCCCACCTCCCGTTGGTGGGCTTGCAGGTGTCGATGGCTGTACCGGTATTTGGGACAACCTTCTCGACTCTCTTCGTCTCGATCGCCTCATCCGGCGTCGCAGGCGTGCTACTTGGTCGCGCAGATTTTGTTGCGTCATGAAGTCCAGCTCAGGATGATTTTCACACCATTGTGAGTGGACTCTGACCATGTAGCCCCTGCGATGGGGTGACGCTGCCTCGTAAACTTGAAGCAGGTCTTCCTGCTCCTCGGGTGTCCACCTGTGGCGGGCCCGGCTAGCGGGATTGTAGCTTCGCTTAACTGTTTGTGGGTCCCCATCCGAGAAGGACCCGTTGTGGGAAGCTCTATGGTTTCTTATATTTTCTTGAACCATGTATACGTTTCATGGGAAGGTTGGCCCCATGAAACGGTGGCAGGATTCATCGACCAGATGATAGGGTCGACGTTACCCCCAATTGGTTCCTGCCGTGGTAACAGTGTGGTAGCGATCCGGGGGGAAAGGGTGCTAAGCCTTTTCGGTCAAAAGACCGCCGTACCCCGATTATCATTATTATTATTCAGGATACGTGGGATCATCAGGCCCAAAAGCTCGATATGGTCAGATGTTGCGACCATTGCGAACTTTCCTTGCGTGATTCAGGGTTCGCGGGATCATCAGGCCCGAAAGCTTAACAAATAGCCAGGTGTTATGGCCATTTAGAACTTCCCCTGCGAATCTTTAATTATTATTATTATTAATAATAATTAATATATATAATAAAATTAATAATATATAGAATAAAATTATTATTATTATTATTATTATTATTGTTATGAGTATTATTATTATTAAATACATTTTTTATATGTAAACATGTCTTACTTTAATTACTTTAATTATATAGTTTTATATTTGTTAGCATCTAGCCTTCCACAAAGCCCTGTTACGTCACCTTAAAATGTTATCTAGTTGCAATCCGTAATCTGGACCTACTAATGATGACGACTCATTAACGATAATGATGATGGCTCATTACACTAATTGGCTTTATAAAACACACGTAGAATTTGATAGAGAGATCAGATGTTCTCTTACGTTGTAAGAGTGAATACTTAGAATAAAATAGTCTGTGAACAACTTGAGTTTTATTTAAACAATAAATCCCGTATTTGTTTACATATTTTATTATGTTTATAGTAAATAAGTGTATATTGTAATGACGAAGTGAAACCTTTGGTATACTAAATAAAGTATTATTTATTTAAAATATTATTGAATACAGCAGAGGTTCTCAACCTTTTTTGGTCTACCGCCCCCTTTTCAAAAAGAAAAATACTTACCGCCCCCTTTTCAGAAAAAAAAGAAACTTACCAACTCCCCTTCTTGAAATCAATAATGTAACTGTAATCCATAGGTTCCCAACTTTATTGGGTCGAAGTCAACTTTTTCAAAGAATGATTCGATAGTGCCCGGGTTTTGAGTCAAAAACAAGAAACATTTTAAAAATTTATTTATTAGAATATATTAACAATATTGGTGTATTGCTCAAAATTTGATTAAGAAATATATATTACTAAAAAAAATAATATAATATTATTAGTGAGAGGGCTGAATCTGGTGTAATGACACTAATTTTTCGATATTTGGTGGCATTTTTGTCATCAGCAATCTTAAGTCACCGCGTTCCACTATGGACAATCTGTTTCTTTTGTTTGTTAGTAGATTGAAGACTACGCTAAATCCTCTTTCGGCTAAATATGACGATGGGAATGCAATAAAAAACTTCTTGACTGTAGCCCATATGGCTGGATATAATATTGGAATTTGCCTTTGAAGCCAAAATTCTTGATATCCATTTTTAGCGTCATTTTGTCGTCTGTCTGTCTGTCTGTCTGTCTGCCAAACGGCTAAACCTAGAGAGTTGAAATTTGGCATGCTTATACAACTCTTTGGCCCGCACATAGGAAAAATACTAAAACATCTAAAAAACATATCCCCTTAAAAATATAAACAAATATGTGCTCATCGAAAAAAAATATATTTTTTTATAATTCTGAGTAGGGTATCAAATGAAAGCCCTTGGTACGTGGATTAACGATCAAATTTTTGTTTTTGCAAAATAAATTATTTTGAAGCGATTTTTGCCAAAATTGTGCAAAAAATTTTTTGTCCCACACCCTGTAGCCCAGATGGTTTAAACTAAAAATCTGAAAAAATTCTAAGTAATGTACATTGGTGTGAACCGGAATAGTTCAACAGGAATTTTTGATCAGATTAGGTTTTTGGAAAAAAACGCATTTTTTGTGATTTTTTGCTAATAATGTACACAAGTTATAGCTTTGTAACAAGCAACACTCTAAGGCTACGGTTACAGTGGAGGCGTGTTCGCCCGAAGTACAGTTCGGGCGTATTAGCGCGTAAACGAGCATATTCGCGCGTATACGAGCGACTAGATAAATGGTGTTTAGTTCTAGCAGTTATTTTAATGACAAAAAAATAAATAAGTGGGATATTTGTATTAAGAATGCC
Source organism: Liopterus haemorrhoidalis (assembly GCA_963971575.1). Taxonomy (NCBI): domain Eukaryota; kingdom Metazoa; phylum Arthropoda; class Insecta; order Coleoptera; family Dytiscidae; genus Liopterus; species Liopterus haemorrhoidalis. The sequence goes on from OZ020616.1 coordinate 32,222,617, forward strand.
ACAAAAAATGACATTTTAAAATGATATTAACCTTAACCAAAAAATGTTTATTGGAAGCATGAATTACAAACCTTAAACAAAACGGCCAAAAAGTACAATTCAAACGATGAAAGTAACTAGATTGCAAAATCTAGTTCCACCTAAACGTTTGGAATAGCCTATAATGCTCCAATTTCTTAGTAATATAGAAAATATCAAGAATGTTTGCATAATAAAGCAGGTTAATTTTGACACAATTCACCTTTGAGTAATTTTATATATATTTTTTTTTCTTCATTACATTAATTAAAAAAAAATACGTCACTGTTATTCACGTACCACCAAGTCTTCATTCAGGTACCACTAGTGATACGCGTACCACCGGTTGAGAACCACCGTTGTAAACCATTCATATGTTGTTTTGTTTTTTATTATGTTTAGAACATGGAAAAATTAAATATTTCTCCTTATCGCTAACTTTTAGTTCAGTCGCCACTTCATCCCATAATTAACGTGATTGGTCAATGGTAAGTTTTACATTTTTGATCCCATAACGATCTTCGATCAAAAACTAAAAATATTAATTTCTCAATATTAATTTTGTATACACAGACTGTACCACAGAGCAAGTAAAACAAGTGGACTGTACGGAGATAAGAACTGTAGGTAGAACGCATACTCGCGCGAACAAAACAAACAATTTTGAATTCAACTATTCGGGCGATTTACAATACACAGATGTGTACTTCTACACGCTAGAATTAGTCACTCGAATGCGGGCGAGTACGAGCATAGTTCGCGCGATTGATAAGCTTCTACAGTAACTAAACCTGTGTATTTCTACACGTTTTAATCAGTCGCGCGAATGCGGGCGAGTACGCGCGACTTTCTGTTCGCGCGAACACGCTTCCACTGTAACCGTAGCCTAACGTGTGTGCTGGTCTAGTGGTATTTGACGCTGAATTTTCACCCATGTAACCCGATCCGATAAGGATCGAACCCTGGAGAAGAGACTATATATATATATATATATATATATATTTTTAATTTCTATATTGTTTAAATTATTTTTTCAAAATTCTAATTATATTTTGGCAAATGTTGCATTTAATTTTTAAAAACGTAAATTTAATAGCCATTGGAAATTGTTTAAATTATAATTTAATTCTGTTTCAATGTACACGAAATCAGAGGGGCGGAACTTATAACAACCAATGGAAGCCATAGGCGCAAGTTTGAAATTCTTAATGAACCTTGCTATATAAAAAAAAATACTGCACATATTTAGAAACCTAAATAATGGTATTAAGCGTTCGAATTAAAATTAACAAAAAAAATATTTTAATATAAAATTTGTTTTCGCATCCAAAATAATCATCATTCACTTACTAAATACCTGCAAAACCCTGAAATGTGTGAAAATTCACACTTCACATCAATTTTTTAATTTAAATTTTAACTCTTCGTTTGTTGACAGTTCTATCAACTACTCCTGCAGTGATAATTCTGCTGTTTGTAGATTTGAGGAAGAGTCTAGGACCCAATCTGGAATGATCATGTTGAGGACATCCTGAAATCTATTTGTAAAATCTTCTTTATGTGCTTCCAAATGCTGGAAATAAGCCAGAATGTCGTCATCGTCTGTTTCGACTGAGGAAAGATTTTGAAGCTGATAGAATTGTCTTCGACCCAAATTTTGTTTATAAAAGGCAAGTTTTGACATGAACGCAGAAATAGTTGCCTTTGCTTTGATTAAATTCAAATCATCTCCTTGCAGCTGTAGATTTATGTCAATAAATTTATTATATAAATCAGTTAAATATGCTATATCATTCTTAAATTTCAATAAATTCTCTCTTAACGAATCATCTTTGTTTTCAAAAATCTTTTTAGACAGGTACCCTTTGATAGCCAGCGAACTTCAGTGTGCAATAGTGAACGATTGCAGCCTTCGTCGTTTTCATCACAAAGCTTTCGAAACAATCCATCATTGAGAGCATTGCTCCTTATTTTGTTAACTGCTGTAATTACATACTGTAGCGAGCAATGAAGGCGATCACTAAGGGATATTGCAACCAAATGTTGTCTGTGAATCACACAATGCATGGCGATTAAATTTGGTACCGCATTTTTCAAATATGAAATCAACCCGCGGTATCGTCCAACAGTAGCAACTGGAGCGCCATCAGTAGCAACGGACACGATATTATTAAAAGGAATACATTTTTCTTTAAAATAATGTTCCAATACGTCAAATATAGATTTTCCTTTAGTATCAGTTTCTATTTTTTTTGCAAATAATAGTTCTTTTTCATCTTTTATGAAACGAATGTACGCAAGACGTAAAGACTCATTGTTTGGTAAAGTAGATTCATCGAGCTGTAAAGAAAACTCGGTAGTCTTCAAAAAATCAGTTAGAGAACTTTCTACATTCTCGGCCATTTCATCGATTCGTCTCTGTACTGTATTATTGCTTAATGGGATTTTCTTAATAATGTCAGACGGTGACTTGTGCAGTACAGTACGCAGAACCTCACTAACAACTGGCAGTATCAATTCTTCTCCAATAGTGTGCGGTTTTCACGTAATCCATCATTGTCTTGTTTCGATGCCGCTTAGAACATACCAGCTAAAGTTGGACGTCTCGAATGTTGATCTTTGAGCATTTGAAAATAAGATAAACTTTTATATTTTCTGTCAGGATGTATTTTGGTCAAATGTTCCTCTAATCGTGAAGGTTTCATGGCTTCATTTGAGAAAGTAATCTGGCAAATCAGGCACATTGGTAATGTATTATTTGTGGGTGACTGAATAAAACCATATTTCAAACATTCGACATTATACTGTCTACATTTTTTCTTTGAAACCGACATTGGTCTATCTGTAAAAATAATACAATAAAAATAATAATAATAAGTTGTGGTCAGCACAGAACCGACCGCAGTTAGAGGGAACATGAAACAAAAATTAGTTGAAATTTCTGGCGCACAGCATCAAAGGCTATTTGCCTATAGACCCTAAATTACATATAGTAGTGACAATTGCGGAGCAAATCTGTCATCAACATTCGAATATGAAAATTCCCTAAAATATGAAAAATTACAGAAAATTTGAATTTTAGGTAAGGTAACATAAAAAACAATACATAAAAAGTAATACGAATTAATTTACATGAAATATTTATTAAGATTTTTTTTTTTTTACTCATATACAGCGTGATACAAAGCACGGAAAACGTAAACAAATATTTGAAGTTATAATGGCGGAAGAAATAACAGTTACTATCTGGTGTTTTTCGACTAGCAACCTTATTTATCCTCCGCGGCAAAGATCTGTCGATGTCGCTATATGTAATTTAGGGGCTATATTTGCGCCGACGCAGCTCAATATGTATAGCAGACTTTTAAAAATGTGTTAAGCCATGTAGGCTCTAGTAGGCGTATGCACTTACGGACTAACGGACATCATGTTAAAAATGGTTAGTTCGTATTACAAAACATGTAAAATTTCAAAATGTTAAAATCGCGATGTGATCTTTCTCTTTCTCTCATAACGTCGGTCGGTACAAATAATTTTAAAAAAAATAATAGAAAATATGTACGTACTTACCTCTATGACAACAGTTATTGCACAAATAATATAGTTTTAATAAGTACGTCCACGTATTCCTGGACACTGCACAGAAATTTTAGGTTTACACTTGCTCTGTCTCACTTATTTATAGTAAAATGCTTAATGAACCTATGACAACATGCATAGATTCGATACTCTGCAATTGTGTAAATCTTGTCATGATCTGCGCACGGTCTATGCTTTGACACGTTCCATTGCCTAGGGAGGCGGCGGCTAATCCTCAATGCCCCTTAATTTGCCTTTGACCAAAAACGCCCCTCTAGATCTCTTCAGCGGTACCGCCCCCGTTGGGAACTACTGGTATACAGGGTGTTAGGTTAATGTCTGGCACAATTTTAAAGGCAGCTTTGTTGACCCATTTAGAGTTAAAAAGTCCTCAACCATTTTTGGGTAAGATGCGTATATCGCTAGATAATCAATGCAGTACCACCGTTTAGGAACCACTAATATTTTGTCTGTTACAACAATCACATATGTGACTGAGATAAATAGAAACCATGGAAACAATACCGTAATTTTACGTACACGTACTTGATATTCTATTATTGAACTACAATAAAATATTTTTTTCTCTATGGCAACTACACAACTTCTGGATTAATATGATAAATTAAAAAAAGTCAGTGGTTTTCAAAATTTGGGGCATCTTTTTGTTTGTTTATTTTTGGACGAAATTCACATTTTAGAGAAAATTGGCAAAGGAAAAATCGATTGCATTCTACGTCACCATGCTGTCTTTTAAATTGTGCCGGAAATTTACCTAACACCCTGTATATGCCAAATGACAGGATAAGATGAAGAAAAGAATGGCCCAAAATCCTTCTTAGTATATTTTTAGTAGATGGCTATTCTGAGACAGTAATTTAGCTCTTTGTTTAATAACGACCATGTCGTCTCTAGCATGAGGGTATAAATATTCATTAAAGTTATTAACTAGGAGTTCTTGGGAATGAAATATAAAATAAACGTTGAATTTTTTACTATTGGAATCTTTGTCCCCGGCAGTCCTTACTTTTTGTTTAGTGGTCTCTAGGGTTTTTCCATGTAGAAGTTTGAGAAGAGTAGTAACGTTGCAAGTAGCATTATACATTTTTTTTTAAAAATCCAGTATTATTTCTCCAACTTTTCCTCCATTAACAATTTTGGATGTTATACTATGAGTTCAAAAAGTAATTACATAGGGGTTGGATATGGAAAAATGAAATAATGTCTGCTGCAAGCTTTAGAATTAATTAACTGTCATCACTGTTGTTTTATGTCATAAGTTTATATTTTTATATAAAGCTTGCAGTAGACATTATTTTATTTTTCCATAGCCAACCCTTATGTATTTACTTTTTAAACTCATGGTATTTCATTGCATATAAACTTTCACTGCATCATCATCTCTAGCAACTAACATATTTAGAAAATAACCGTTAATATCATTCAGTTTGTTATAAAATATGTCCGTATTACTTCAAATTTGACGGTATAGAATGATATATGGGTTAAATCCATATATTTCTGTTTTTTTTTTTTTTTTTTTTTTTTTTCTTCTTGCAACAGTTCTATATTTAGTATCTTTATGCTCCAGATAAAACGGAAAATTAATATTTTGGTTTATTGTTTTATTTTCAAGTTCATCTAATACAATTACCATTCTTGTGCGTGGCTTCCATAGTATAGTTTCCTGAAGACAGTTGAATGTTCCATTTAATTCCTGGATGGATGATTTTATAAATATAAACATTAGGTTTAGGTACCACAGATTGGAATCGTTCTCTTTCAATAATATAAAATAAATGAAATGTAGACATGCTGCATTCTAAATTGAGGATTGCCAGTCAACCTGGTGTAATAGCTAATATACTGGCGTGTTGACTGTTAGACCGGATGGCTCGGGTTCTAATCCCAGTTATGGCATGGATGTATATATACAACTTCCTGTATATCCAAAGTTTTCGAAAAATTAATAAAAAAACAAATAACAAAATTCTTTCTTAAAAATAATATTTGTTCAAGCTATCAATTCGGTTTTCAAGAAGGAAAGGGAACATCCTCTGTTCCCTTAGCCTTTCTTTTAAGTAAAATTCATAAGAACATGGATAATTCCAAGCCTTCAGTTGCAGTATTTCTTGACTGTGCCAAAGCGTTCGATACAGTAAACCACAAAAAACTTTTCGATAAATTAGAGTTATATGGAATTCGTGGGGTTTCTTTGGAACTTCTGAAAAGCTATTTAACAGATAGAGTTCAGTCAGTGAAGGTAGAACTGTAAGATGTGGTGTACTTCAAGGTACAGTATTCGGCCCTCTTCTATTTATTACTTACATAAATGATATGCTGAAGATGTGTCCTACATCAGTACTACTCTCGTTCGCTGATGATACAGTTTTATACACTACAGAAACAACATGGAATGAAGTTATTGCTAAAACATCAAATGAATTGTCCGTTCTAAAATACTGGTTTGATAATAACGCTTTAACTCTTAACAATAATAAAACTAAATTTATTACTTTCACTTCGTACATTAGTGGTCTTCCCAATATGAACTTAATTTTAATTCATGAGAAACTCTGTAATAAAATAAACTGTAGCTGTAAAACTTTAGTCTCAAGAACTGATTCTTTAAAATATTTGGGAATATACTTTGACACTCATCTTCGGTGGGACGTTCATTTGCTGAAACTTCAAAGTAAAGTACGAACCTTTATTTACCTCTTCAAAATTCTTCGGCATATTTTTGACATCAAATCTTTAAAAATCTTTTATTTTGGTTTCATTCAATCCATATTAAGTTATGGTATCTTAGTATGGGGAAAAGCTTCACCTTCACATTTAAAAAAACTGGAAACTGTTCAAAAGTTAATTTTAAAAATCATATATAATAAAGACTACCGTTTTCCTAGTGACAAATTATTTATCGAGGCTCAAGTATATAATTTAAATCAACTGTACTTTCTTTCTGTTGCTAAATATATGTATAAAAATAAATTTCATATTCTATTAAATTTTCCTTGCCATGAATACTCAAACAAAGATTACAAAGCGCTAATGTAAGCTATTCACTACAATAAAAAAAAAATCTGTTGGCTATTCAAACTTTGTATATAATATTCCTCTAGTTTATAACACAATTTCCAAGTACAAGAAATTTGAAGAAATCTCTTCTGGCAGTTACCATGCATATGTTAAGATTATTAAGAATATCAACAACCTCTTCGATCTGCAATAAATAATTTATTAACCTTGTTCCATTGTATTGAGTTTTATTGAGTTTAATTTTGTTATTATTTTGTCCTGGCATAGCGACAAGCTTCAGCTTAGTGATACTGGACAGAATGATAGTATAATAAATAACATTTTGTCTTTAAGTTATAAAGAATCTATGTGTAAAAAATTTTAGTACGTATTAGAATATATATTTTCTTGTTTGCATTTTTTTAACTTTTATCAATAACTTAGGTATAGCTTATGTATATCTCATATTTGTAAAAAAAAATGGAAATAAAGTTATTATTATTATATTATTATTATATATGTTTGTAGTTGTATTTAGTATTAAGGTTAAAATGTATAATTAAAAATTAAACAGCATGTATCCTGCTTAATGACCATAGTTGCTAAGACCAAATATAAATTAAAAAAAGAAACAACATAATTATTTTTTATTCGTATCTCTCGACCAACTATTCTTAAAGCTAGATGAAACACAGGTGAAATACTCACCTCCTTTGGATTTGTATTTTCCGATATTGTGCAGTCAACTCTCAGCCTCAAGTATTTAATACTTAAATTGAGTACATGTTTATAAAGAGATAATACGACCTGCCGAAACGTCACAATGACGACGTAGCTTTCATATCCATGGTCGACTGTCTAGAAACGGAGAACTTACCTTCTTTGCCCCTTATAGGAACAGATGTAGAAATTTTTACAGGAAACAAATATGTGCATGTAAAGTAGAGACAAACTGTAAATTCATAAATGATTCTGACAAATCAAAAGCCCTGTGGGCTCTTGTTAACAGACGTAAACCGATGACATTAATAATTTTTTTACAAGTATGCCGGAAATTTTAAACTAGAATTTACCACCCTGCAATATTGACCCTATTATTATTGCCAAATCAGTAACTAACGACCAGTGCATACCTGTGTTTTGTTTTAAATAAATAACACATAATATGGTCAGGGATGCTATACAGGCATTAAAAAATAGTACAAACCGAGATGTTTTTTACCTTAACGTTTATTTAATAAAGAAAGTTAAAGACACAATCATTTCTCCACTTTGCAAATTATATAATAACTCATTGATCTTAAATATTTTCCCGTCATCTTTAAAATTATCGAAAGTTGTACCTATTTATAAAGGGAAAGGGAAAAAAGATGAATTAAATAATTACAGGCCCATATCAATCACCCAATTTTCTCCAAAATTTTTGAAAAAATACTGTTCTGGCTGTTTCTGGAGCATTTTGAGGCACATGGATTATTGAGCAAATGTCAGTTTTGTTTTAGAAGTGGAAAATCCACAACGAACGCAATATTGGATTTTATAGACTTCATCACAACTGGCTTCAAAAATGCTGATTATAGTATGGCCACATTTTTCGATCTAACAAAGGCATTTGATTGTGTGCCACATGATCTACTAATCAAAAAGTTATCTTGCTATAACATCAGCAGAGTCAGTCGTAAACTGATTGAATCTTTTCTGGTAGACCGAAAGCAATACGTGTGGGCAAACAACTCTCAGTCAAAAGAACAAATCATTCATTCTGGAGTTTCACAAGGCTCAATTTTGGGTCCACTGTTGTTTTTGGTCTACATAAATGACTTACCAGCTTATATACAAAATCCCAAAACAATTCTATACGCAGATGATACCACACTACTAAATCTGTATCCATCGCTTCATGAAGTAACAGCCAACAACACATTAATAAGAAACGATGCGAATGTTTGGTTTTTAGCGAATAGATTAAGCCTGAATGAGACGAAAACCAAATATTTATTATTTTCCCTACGGGAAGTGCCAAATGACCCTCCCTTTTTGGACGTTTATTAACGCCATTGGCGTTAATCTCAGCTGGGAAAGTCAAACTGTATAGATCCCTCAGAAATTATGCAGATCGTTATACTGTATAAGAAACTTAAAATCGAATGTGTCTCGAAATTTTCTATTAATTGCTTATTACGCGCTGTTCGGATCCCATATCACGTATGCGTTGCTGGCTTGGGGACATTCTACCCATACCCAGCGAATTTTTCGCTTATAGCGACGAGTTGTTGTGGAATTATTTGTGATCTAAAGTATAGACAGGACTGTCGAAAATATTTTAACATTTTAGGAGTGATGACATTCCCGTGTCTGTACATCTTTCACTGCCTGATTTACATGCACATAAATAAAAATAAGTTCAATAGCCAACAAGAACTCCATAGATATGAGACAAGGGGTAAACACTTAATACAGCCGACATATACCAGACCCAGTTTTACCAGATATTCGGTTAATTATTACTCCACCAAATTTTAAAATATCTCGCCAGAAAATATTAATTGCTTGCTTCTCAGCTCTTTCCGAAATACTTTAAAATCGTTTTTCAAGGAAAATCCATTGTGTTCGTTTGAAGAATTCCTGGATAACGATTTTAATAACTTATGTTAAAATGATATGTACACATAATATTTTTTTCAATTGTACTTATGTTGACGTGTGTAAAAATGTAAAAATTTCAAACACTAATAAATTTTATTATTATTATACGTCTATCTAGGCTTTGGGATTTTTTTTTTTTTAATTATTATTTATTGATTTTTTTTTTTTATTTCATAATGAACATGGGCTTCTTGCAGCTTAAAAGTCGACAGTTTGAATTGTTGATGTAAAATCATGTCCCAGTTTACCCAACGTACCTTATATTTAAACCCAGTATAAAAGATTACAATATGAAAATAAAATACTGGTAACATTGATATTCAGAATTTATTCAGAATTAATTACATCCAAAATATAGTTATTGTTATTATAATAACTAATGCATTTTAAACTTACACTTTACTACAAACAGTACTACAGCGAAAATACGACTAAATTAGTAGTTATCAACTTTTAGGTGACGGCACCCTTACAGAAAATATGAGAAATTCAAGACACTCTACCCTCATTCATTCTACGAAATTTCCGGCACCCCAATGGCGTAACTGCCGTTTGGGCTGACGGAGCATGTCCTGGAAGCCCCAATATCGTGAGGGCCCCGGCGATGAGTGATAAAATTATGCGTGTATAAAAAACAAGGATAAAATTGTTATATGAGATATTTCCATCATTTTGCAATGTAAACGATTGAATTATTTCATAGAAAGTTCTTAATACATAAAATCTACATTTATTTGAACTTTTAAATCTTGTTATTTTCACATTCACATATCAAACAATTCATTGAATGCATAATAAATATATAAGTATATTGGCAAGTGTCGAAAAATACAGTCACACATTATAAGATAAGACGAACAACATTGCCACCAACCACTTAGTAGCAATCACAATAACATGTCACATCAACTCGAATAAAATTCATTATTCGATCCTTCCAATAATCTTACTTAATTTTGATTCAGTTTTTGAAAATTTTTATCGCGTGGTGCTCTAAGTTTTAACTCAATTTAAGATAATTAATTAAAAAATTTAGACAATGTAAGTATCCAGTCGTCCAGGATGAAATTTGTAGTTAATAATATTGCCAACTTTAACAGCTTATTATTTGACATCGGCTTAATATTTTACCGATCTGTTTTTTTTTTTTACCGACCGCCAACATATATACCTATATATATATATATATATATATATATATAATGAATAATGAAATTATTTTGAATTAACAATATAAATGTTTTTAATAATGAAAATTGATATCAAAAATACAACCTCCCCGGGAATCGAACCCGCATCCTAGAGATTACGCGTCTCTGTGGCCATGGCCATATATATATATATATATATATATATATATCTATACGGAGGTATTGTGATCATATTGATTTTGACATTTCGAGATTTCGATGGATCTCCACGAATTGAGGTTCCTGTATAACGATTTGACTATTTTTAACATAATGTCTGTCGGTCTGTCTGTCCGTTTGTCCGACTGTTTGGCTGTCTGTCTGTCTGTCTGTCTGTCTGTCTGTCTGTCTGTCTGTCTGTCCGTCCATCTGTCTGTGTACACGTGCAGAGCAAATTCGGCTACAAGGATTTTTATGAAACTTCATATTTATTCGACATCAATGAAATGAGTTGATCAACTATTGGTAAAAATCGGTTGGCTAGAAATGGAAGTTTACTCGTGTCAATTTTAAGATTTTTGCGAATATTTCGTAACAGAAAAATATTTCGAAAAAAAATATTTAACAAAAGTTGCTAAAAAAGTAATAACTAAGAACTTTTATTTGAGATATTTTTTGATAAAACGGCAAATTTTAGAAAAAATATTTCGAAATTTTTTCTAATTATCATATTTTTCATACTTATATGTAACATTTCCATGGTCATGATAAATAATATCTCTGTTAGAAAATATTTGGCCAAGTTATTTCTACTCTGCAGCTAGAATGTATTTTATACAAGTACTTTGTGATGGCGGTCGGTCCTGCGGTGGCCACAGTTGATTTTTTTTTTTTTTTGTTTGTTGGAAAGTTATACATCTCGCCTCTTCTCAAAGAAATCATTGTATGCTCTAAAAAATATCAAAAACTTTTTTTTTAAATTAATTTTGTTGAAAATGGAACGGTCGGAAATTCTGAAGTATTATGAAGTATGAGTTCTCACGTGGAACTACGGCATCGCAGATCACGCGAAACATTAATACTGTATTTGGCTCTAGTGTACTACGCAGCAGACAATATCAAATTGGTTCGCCAAATCTCGTACAGTTAAAAACCAAAACAAAAACTGGCTCATCGATCACTTTAGAAATATACTGCAACCAACTGGACGAAATGATGCAAAAACTTAAAGAAAAACAGCCTAGATTGGTCAAAAGATCGACTCCTATCTTATTGCATGATAACGCTAGACCACACACTGTACAAATGACTGTGGCAAAACTACAGGAACTGCAGTTGGAACTTCTTCATCAACCTTCATACTCACCAGACCTAGCCCCCACTGACTACTACTTCTTCCGCAATTTGAACAACTTTTTAATAGGAAAACAGTTTAATATCGACAATACTGTAAAACTGGCCTTCCAGGAATTCATTGACTCTCCTCCGCCAGGGTTTTATACCACCGGCCTGAACAACCTGCCGCTTAAATGGCAAAAGTGTATAGACAATATGGGTGAATACTTTGATGAATAAAATAATTCCTTACATTTGTAAGTTATCAACCAACTTTGCCTTTTTTCTACAAATTTCATCCTTGACGACCTAATATGTTTGCAAAATTGAAGGCAAATAGATGAAAGTTTCAATAACTATATACATAAGTATAGTTACAATTTTCATTTTTTAACTAATAAAAAAAAAGTACTCGTATAAAATACATTCTGGCAGCAGAGTAGAAATAACTTAGCCTAATATTTTCTAACAGAGGTATTATTTATCATGACCATGGAAACGTTACATATACGTATGAAAAAATAGATAGAAAAAATAGGAGTCACGACTTGTCCACTGATATCAAATTTAATTCTCATGCCTCCATGGCCCAATGACTTGGGACTACGACGCGTAATCTCTAGGATGCGGGTTCGATTACCGGTGAGGTTGTATTTTTGATATCAAATTTTCATGATTAATATTATATATTTGTTATCAACACATCTTTATATTAATAATAATTTCAGTCATAAGACCATGATCAGGCAACTTTCAAAAATGCTAGATTTGTAAAAGTTTTCGGAAAATGTCATTGTCTGTTAATTATTCCTAAATAACTTAGCATCTAGCTGCCATTAAAAATAACATTTTGGCCGAATGTAGCTTCTTGCCATGGACAAGTACTTTAAAAGGAAAAAACTGGAGGTAAACAGAGATAAGACGAAGGAGATGGTGAGTACTCGAGAGTACTCGAGGAAAGAAAGAAGGAATGCGGAGAGGCAAGGCAAAACTGAGAACAGGAAGGAAGAGAGAGGCACAGGAGGAGAAAAGAAGAGAGGGAAGAAAAGCGAAAAAGAGACGAAAGAGGGGAGAAAGAACTGGAGTCAAGAAGGAAGGAGACCGGAGACGGAAGCTGAAAAGAGAATAGGAAGAAAGAGAGGGACACCGGAGGAAGAATGAAGAAGAAATAAATTAATAAATTGTATTATTATTATGATGATTTTTTATATTCTAATGTAGTAGCAAAACCCTAAACGCCGCAAGGCCTAGGGGAAATAAAAAATTATATGTAGCTTCTTGCCACAACTCCATAATAATTAGAGATTGAATAGAGACTCACAATATCCCATTTATGCGTACCTAAAAATAATAACCTCTGAATTGTCTCCCAAGTACCCTATTGAAGAGTTTTGGGGAATATTAATTAGAAAGGTTTACGAAAATGACCATAAGACCAAAAATAAACGACACCTACAACACCAAAAATTTCAAAAAATCGTGAAGTAGATAATATCACCATCTAGAACATGATGCCATAGATTAATTGAAAATTGTGTACCACTGAAGACAATGAACCTTTAAATATAATTTAAACTGGATTTTCTTTTAATTAGATTTTAAGAAAAAGTTCGTAAATAAATTAATTAAATAAACTGTTAAAATATTTGTATATTTCACCAGAAAGTTTTTCCGACAGCTTTTGTTACATACACTATCAATGCGTCAATCAACCAAAATACGGTCATTTTTTATAATAAATTCTAGAAACAATATTTTCTATAATAAAAACTACAAATGCTTGCATTAATCCAATCATTAAAATATAAAAGCATCCTCCGAATTTGCTTAAGGATAACTTTTCAAATCCACCAGCGTCTTTGTCATCAAAATAGCCATTTTCCAAACTATGAAAATATATAGTTTGTTCTTTCCATAAGTCATATAATCCAGCTTCCATAATACGAGCCACATATCTTTCTAACATAGGTCTATAAGGAGAACCTTTTACAACATGATATGAAAGAAAAGTTGGAAAGTAACTTTCTTTTACAACGTGGAAAATAGGTCGTTCCCTGGATATAATCTCAGCACGATCATAATTAAGTATAATGGCAGAATCATTCGGTATTAACCTGATATTTTGTTGAACTTGAAAGAAAACTGACATATCTAAATATCCCACTTTTCTAACTAATGCTTCTTGAGAATTTACTTTAAAATATTCTTTTACAAATTCCACAGCAGCCCCACCTGTTTTCACTATTATTGGAGAATCTGCCAAGTCTTTCAAAGTATTAATTTCTGGTTCATATTCAGAAACAGTTAAAACTGTAATTAAAATAGATTGGAAATAAGTATTCATAATTAAATTACAAAACAACAACCAGATCAGAAAAAGATTTTCAGTGAAAAAATCGGATATACGATCTATACCAGAGCCCAGTGTGAGCCGAAAATTATTTAGTGTTAAGACACCAAAGGAACTTAGAAAATAAAATTTTCTCTTAAAAATTTTATTTTCAATTACTTTTATGACGGTCCATATCAGAGGACAAATAAAAACGAAAAACAGGAAAACATAAACAAAACCTTCTTTCAAAAAAAGTATTAAATGATTTAATTGAGATATAAGGGTTGCTTTTGGTATCATAGCAACCCAATCATCTCTTGCATGTGGATAGAGGACATCAGTAACATTATTAAGCACTAATTCTAATGAATCCATTAAAAAATCGATGCTATGATTTTTAATGAATGGCATTTTCATATATTCTTTCTTATTAATATTAATTTGGCGCCATGGATTGTCAAGTGCAAAATAATCATCTAATCTGTACACTACCAAGTTAGCGTTACAGTGTTGCATGATAGTATTCATTAGATAACCATCTTTTCCTATATAATGTACTTCACTACCGATTTTTTTTACCCACACTTTGGAGTAGTCCTCGGTTCTTGTAAGAATTGTATTTACGTTATATCTATTCAAGTTTAAGGTTTTATCATAAAATATATCTGTGTTTGTAGAATTATCGAAAAAGTTGTCAAAATATGGATTGAATCTAATAACTTGTATATTATTATTCATCCATGCAACTATAACCACGTTCAGCATCTTTCGACTCCATACTAAGTGAAACATTTCAATTATAATTTCACGTGTGGTCTCTTCTTGTAAAACTATAACTATTTTTGTTGTAGGTCTCCAGATATAGGATATTTCAAAACAATCTAATATTCTCTCCAATGATTTAATTGCTGACTTGCAGAAAATGTATATAAAATTAAAGTAGTCCAGGAAATTCCAGTTGTTGTTCTAAAATGAAACAAATATTCAAGAATTTCATTTGATTTTTGTTTTCTGATTCCAGCTATACATGTATAGAATATAACTTATTACTTCTGAAGATCGCCATAAAATAATGAAAGTAATACCCTTTTCACACTAGAACTTTAAGACGAGTGAACTTAAAGTTCACCGATGTTTAACATCAGTTTGCTTTCACACTTGATGTTTAAATCTCCGGTGCTGTCATCAGCTACAGTAATTTTGTCCTTAAGTTACCGTCAGGAAATTACCAGTTTTGAACTGTCTGCGCAGCCGCACATTTTGAATTATTATAAACAAATATGGATATTTCATTTCATTCTACAATAAAGACACTACAATAAAGAATATATTACACCTGTATTAGCTTGTAAGTCGATACATTTTATCTCAATTATTGTAGCTCTGTATTTTATTAAACACATTATTAAAATAAATATTTTATAATATAATATTATTATAATTTTATTATAACAATAAGTATAAACTTCTTATAACGTCGATATAATACAGTATTATTGTGTATATATATATATATTGTTTATATATAGTCAGAAACATCTTCTACCATTCGGTGTAGAGGTTGTTCTTCTCAGTCTAATTCTTTTATGAAGTTGCGCCACTCTGTCTTATTGTGAGCCTTATTTTCTGCTTCTTTCCATGTCAATCCTTTTTTATCTAGGATTTGTGATACTGTTTGCTTCCATGTTTTATGAGGTCTTCCTCCTCGTCTGCTTCCTGAAGTTCTGGCTAGCCATATATTTTTGTCGGTCTTTCTTGCTTCATTCTTGTGATGTGACCATACCATCTTAATTTCTGTCTGTCTATTGTTTTTTCCACTGCTTCTATCTGTAGCTCTTCTCGTATTGCTTCACTCCTTATTCTTTCAAGTTTAGTGACACCCTTAACTCTTCTTAAAAATTTCATTTCTGCAGCTTGAACTTTGCTCTTGAGCCGATCGGAAAGTCTTGTTAATAATAATACAAAATGTTGACAGCACAAATTCAAAGAGTATTTTTTTATAGTAGAAATTTAGTTGGCAATGCGGACGATGTTTAAGACGCAGATCTCTGTCTTAAACATCGTTTGTATTTAGACGAGGTCATACGTTTTCACATTAGCGTTTAAAGACACATTCACTTTAACATCCGATCTTAAAGTTCTAGTGCGAAAAGGGTATAAGGGAACTCATAAAATTACAATAGAATAGTGCTATAACTATGCGTGTCAACCCATAGCCGTAGGGATTAATTTTTCACATTATGCATTTTACTTAAATGATTAACAAAAACAAGTATACTTATTTATAGTTAGTACTTAAACGTATGTATAAATAAAATATTTGAAATATTGGCTTTTTGTTATTCGACTCGCATAGATAACAATACTTGCATATAATATTATTACGTTCAATTATTAAAATTTTTAATTAACATTATGTGGAGAACTCACGAGGATATTGACGGTGAAGAAAACGTAGTGGTAGAAAATAATCCGGAATATAGTGTTGCAAATAGTCAATTTAAAAATGTACAGTTGACAGAAAACGAAAGAAAATTAATATTTAACGTGTACAAGCATTGTGTGAAGTTATTCGGAGAATTTTATGCAATTAAAATGACCAGTGATTTTACAAAATTATCGCATTATCAAATAAAGTCAGCATTACAAATTGAAACAGGCGAAAAGCAGAAGAACAAAAGAATACGCAAAGCAAGTTATAAAGAATATGATTCAGTTTTTCAAGATGTAGTCAAAAGGAAAATTAATCAATTATGTGCGGAAAAAGAACCACCATCAATTGATACATTATATAAGAAATTAGAAGAAGATGGAATTGATTTAAAATATAGCGTTTCTATGTTTCGCCTCTTTGTGAAAAGTTTAGGTTTTCATTTTAAAAAGAATTGATGCCAGAAAAACAATAATGGATTATCCTAGAATTAAACAATGGAAATACTATTACCTACTGAACATAAATAAGTTCAGAGAAGACAAACGTGCAATAGTATACCTAGACGAAACATGGTATGACACTCACGATGTTGTGAAAAAGGGATGGGTGGATAATTCAGAAAACTGCAATCTAATTTGCAGTTTTCTGAATTGCACCGGTTTCAAGAGGTAAGAAGCCAACTTCAAAATGCAAGATATAAATCAACTAGTAATTAATTTAGAAAGTAGTAGTGACAGTGAATCTAATTTATATGACTGAGACTAACTTAATTGTATTTTTAAATTATTTTTATGTTTCGTTTCTTATAAAACTTTTATAATATTTTTTTTATGTTATTTAATATTGTAAATAGTTTAATTTCTTAGTATTAGTAACAAATTAGTATTATTAACAAATAGTACAATTATTATTGTATTTTGTTGTCCGCATTTATGTGTATATCAATACATTTTTATATAACTTATAAGAATTTGAAAATATTGATTTTATTAATTAATTTTAATACTAACAGTCTTCTTAATTATTTAAGTTAAATTAAAAAAATTATTAATTTAACCCCTTAACGCGCACAAACGTATTAATGCGGGCGCGCAAAACTGGCCAAAATGTGCAGACCCGTATATATACGGTCTGCGTCGCAATTTATGTCGCTAAAATGTTCACATTCGAATATATCCGGGCATTGAAAATAATTTAATAAAAACCGAGAAAATATTCAATTTATTGGTATTCATTTATTAATTTATTCAGACCATTTGGGAATAAAATATGGCGTATTTGATTATTTTTCAGCTAATTATTATTATTATTATTATTATATTGTTACAAATTTAGGTAAAATTAAATATTTTTCAATTTTTGTTTTTTTTTTTTGTCTTCTTCTTCCCCTTGGGTCATTCCATATCAAGTGGTCTAGTGGTCCCTGCTCGACCATCACGGATTTTGATGAAATTTTGTATGGACATTTCCACATGTCCTCAACGAACATTGGTAAAGTTTTACGTTCATCCATGCAATACTTGCTGAGATTTAGTAATTTGTTTGACCCCATACCGCAGCCTTCTATGGTATGACTCCGAGATTTCGACAACTTTGAGACACAGTATCTCTGCCAATATTTTGTTGAGAGAAACAAAACTTTGCCAACTTATACAACTTTTTGCGCTCTATTAAACAAAATAATAAACAAATCTTCATGAGCGATTCCCGTGAAGAAAATTTGGATCAAACTTGGCCTAAAAAATTTGCAACTCGAAAAAATTTTAAAGTTTGACTTTTTATACCTCTGAAAGTAAAGGTACGATAAACGTGAAATTTTGCACATAATAACTTATCAATACAAGGTTAACGAATATAAAATTTCACACTCCTAATATTTTTCATTAGTTCAGGAATTGAGTGTAAAGTTGATGATTTTTGTGAAAATACTAAAAACAGAGTATATTTAGCCCACTTTTACAAAAATATACCCTCTGGAAACTGTTTTAAATTATTTTCATTAGAAAGAGCATGTTTTAATCCCCCTAAAAAAGTAGGATTGGTTTTTCATCCCTGGTATATAAGACCTTAGAAATAGGGACAAAGTTGAGAACGTTTCTATCACATGCTGCTATCGCAATATCGCATGCATTCCATTATTTTTCATCTTGTTTGTTTTATACAGGCATTATAAGTACCTAAATTGCGTTGATCCATGGTGACATTGTCACTACCAGTTCAGAAACTTGAACCAGTAACCCCATCGCCATAGGGTTCACGCTCGATAGCCGTGCAATACCAGCCACGGGTGAGTTTCTTGGTTAAGGATCCCAAGCCTCTAGTTTGGTTTCTTCGTTAAGGTTCCAAAGCCTTGTGTGGGTATCTGTCCGGTTCCCAAGCCAATGATTGGGCAGCTTATTCTAGGTTCCTAAGCCTGAAGTGGGTATCTTACATGGTTCCCAAGCCGAAGTCCATGATGTTTGTATGAATTGCCAAATTCCAACTATTGCTTATTTATTATTGAATTTAGTAGCCACTTTCTTCAGTGTCACTTCTTGGAATTGATATTGTCGGCCTGGTGACATAACTGATGGTGCTAGAAGGCCACAAATAAGGTGTTGTGATGGAACCCAACAAATATCTTTGAGTGTAAAGTTGATGATTTTTGTGAAAATGCTAAAAACAGGGAATATTTAGCCCACTTTTACAAAAATATACCACCTGCCTCCAGCGACCATTAACCGATCAAATACTGACGTCAATAGATCTGTTCAACTTTTGTGACAAAAACATTCACGAAATTAAATATATATATATATGTTCCGACTGAAGAAATTCAAGAAAACAGGACGCTGCAAAAAGAAAGATGGAAATCTAGCACCACAATAGCTGGCACAAGAGATCATCACCAGTTTGTGCCAGTTGATTTGAATTCGATTTCTGTCAGCAAAGTTTCAAATGACACAGTTAACTTTGTGGCCAAACTTTACAATTCTGTCGATCCTAATTTAAAATTAGCCGAACTATTTCCCGGTTGTTATGTTGCCTGCATTTATGACAATAAGTGGTGGGTAGGCAATGTTGTAAAAATTTCTCTGGAACAAAATGATGCTTTGGTAAAATTTATGCATCCGCGAGGCTTGGCTCATTCATTTTATTGGCCCGAAAGAAAAGATATTTGTTGGGTTCCAGCACAACACCTTATTTGTGGCCTTCCAGCACCATCAGTTATGTCACCAGGCCGACAGTATCAATTCCAAGAAGTGACACTGAAGAAAGTGGCTATTAAATTCAATAATAAATAAGCAATAGTTGGAATTTGGCAATTCATACCAACATCATGGACTTCGGCTTGGGAACCATGTAAGATACCCACTTCAGGCTTAGGAACCTAGAATAAGCTGCCCAATCATTGGCTTGGGAACCGGACAGATACCCACACAAGGCTTTGGAACCTTAACGAAGAAACCAAACTAGAGGCTTGGGATCCTCAACCAAGAAACCCACCCGTGGCTGGTATTGCACGGCTATCGGGCGTGACCCTATGGCGATGGGGTTACTGGTTCAAGTTTCTGAACTGGTAGTGACAATGTCACCATGTTGTGTAGTATAATGCCTGTATAAAACAAAAAAGATGAAAAATAATGGAATGCATGCGATATTGCGATAGCAGCATGTGATAGAAACGTTCTCAACTTTGTCCCTATTTCTAAGGCCTTATATACCAGGGATGAAAAACCAATCCTACTTTTTTAGGAAGATTGAAACATGCTCTTTCTAATGAAAATAATTTAAAACAGTTTCCAGAGATTATATTTTTGTAAAAGTGGGCTAAATATACCCTGTTTTTAGCATTTTCACAAAAATCATCAACTTTACACTCAATTCCTGAACTAATGAAAAATATTAGGAGTGTGAAATTTTATATTCGTTAACCTTGTATTGATAAGTTATTATGTGCAAAATTTCACGTATATCGTACCTTTACTTTCAGAGGTATAAAAAGCCAAACTTTAAAATTTTTTCGAGTTGCAAATTTTTTAGGCCAAGTTTGATCCAAATTTTCTTCACGGGAATCGCTCATGAAGATTTGTTTATCATTTTGTTTAATAGAGCGCAAAAAGTTGTATAAGTTGGCAAAGTTTTGTTTCTCTCAACAAAATATTGGCAGAGATACTGTGTCTCAAAGTTGTCGAAATCTCGGAGTCATAACATAGAAGGCTGCGGTATGAGGTCAAACAAATTACTAAATCTCAGCGAGTATTGCATGGATGAATGTAAAACTTTACCAATGTTCGTTGGGGACATGTGTGAATGTCCATACAAAATTTCATCAAAATCCGTGATGGTCGAGCAGGGCACTTCTCTGAAATCAGACCACTTGACATGGAATTGACCCCCTTCAAAATAGTAACTGGAAATTACGATGGGTACAATATTCGATCTGCAATGCGATTCAAAATCCACTATAATTATTAATCCACTATTTTTATTGAATTTTTAATAATTTTGCATTTTTTTAAAAATATTTATTGAAATTAAGGTCCAAATATGTATTTTCTTAAAGAAAAAAAAATGATTTTTTTTGGTCGTTTTTTTTTTTTTTAATTGTGCGTTAAGGGGTTAAATTTAGGTTGATAATATTGTAGTTACAAAAATAATAAATCAGTAACACGAAATCAGAAATCCCTGCTCCACTGACCGTTGACTGTTTACAACGTGGTTGTAAACATGAACCCTAATTCTTTTGTAATTTAACAATGTGATTATAGTTATACGGGATAATTGTTTTATGCCGATCTTCAAATGTTATATGGTATGTTCTATACAAACCATACCACAGTCAGCTACAAATCAGTATTTAAATAGAGTACTAACTTAAACAGTGCGAGTAAGGCGAATATACGAGGCATGTCCGGAAACTAAAGATACAAAGGCCTCACACAAATATAACATTTTTAATTTACGAAAACGACTCTGTGAATGGATTGCCTGTACATAACTTTATTTTTCAAAATAGTCGCTGGCATTGTCCAAACATATATACCTTGGAACCAGCTTCTATATCCCCGAGTCCTAGAAGTATGTCGTCTACTCTTAGAACCACTTCAAGACTTCTTGCACCTCATTATCGTCGTCGAAATTTTTCCCACCGATATGTTTCTTCAGCTGAAGAAACAAGTAGAAATCGGAGGGCACGAGGATTAGCGCGAATTTCGCCTTAAATTTTCCGAAGAAGGCCGTCAGAGATCAAAGATGGCCTACCGCTCCTTTGTTTGTAGTGAACATTACCCAGTGTTGCCACTGCTTTAAAAACAAATTACCCACCGACGTACGTAAAATAACCCACATTACCCACGAACCCACGCGAGATTACATGAAAATTACACGGAAATATATATTTTTTAAATCATTTACTACTGAATTCGCAATAATACAATTTAACTAATGGAAAAATATTGTATAATCTATCTCATTTTGTAATACGAAACTAGATCTGGTTACTTTGTTGACTGTTGTGGTGTAAATAGACTTTTATGGAAACATGTGAACTTGTAAATCTGGCTTTTAAATTTATGGTTAAGTATCATTATATCGAGGTTATATTCACTCAAAAACTATGTATGTCAGATAAAAAATTGACATGTCAAAATTGCGATTGACATGTCAAAATTGTGATAGACATGTCAAATATTTTGAAAGGTGTCACATCAGACTTACCACCCTAAGATGATATTTTAAATATAAAACATAAAAAATGAAATTTCCCTCTTAGTTTCGTATTACAAAATGAGACAGATAATATATGCTGTTCACTTTTGTTAAAACGAACTAAGAGGAAATTTTGATTTCAATAGTTTGCATCTTTGAAATTGTATGTTATGTTGGTATTAAAAAATGTCACTTTCTTAATAAGGATGATAACCAATAAATCTAACGTCGGTTTTACAGCGCAAGGAACAAGATTATTAAAGTAAAGGTTGTCTCGTAACTTCTGACCAATCAGAGCGTGAGAGGGAATACGTCACATATATGCTTAGTTCAAACTAGCATACACTATTAATATAGATGTTGCATGATTTTAAATATTTTTATTGGTTATATTCATAATAGATATTTATTTCAAATTACACATGGCTTTTGAAATTACACGCGTTTCGTGTAATTGCACGCAGATTGGCAACACTGCTCCTACCTTCGGAGAATGCATGGCATATATTGCCGATTTATAACGTCATCATAAACTGCACAAATTTGTTTGTGAATTTCCGCTGGTCGTTCATCTTTTGCATTGAGAAATCGTATGACAGCAGGCACCTTATATTTGGCGGGACTTTGGATCGCCGCTGCAATTTCACTCAACAAACACGTCTCACAACAAAAGCCGTTCTATAACTAAAAAACAAGCACGGCTCACAGGTTAGGGTGCAAGGTCGAAGTTAGTGTTTCCAAAATGAGAATAAAAATTTCGTAATGGACAATACACGTAATGTATCAATAGTTTCTGGTCATATAGCAGGTCGTCAAGGAAGAAATTTGTAGTTAATAATATTGCCAACTTTAACAGATTATTATTTGACATTGTCTTAATATTTTACCGTTGTGTTTTTTTTTTTTTTTTTTGTTGGAAAGTTACTCATTACGCATGTTAAAAGAAAGCATCGTCTGCTCTAAAAAATATCAAAAACTTTTTTAAAAAGTTAATTTTATTGAAAATGGAACGGTCGGAAATTCGCACTTTTATGAAGTATGTGTTCTTACTTGGAACTACGGTATCGCAGACCGTGCGAAACCTTAATAGTGTATTTGGCTTTAGTGTTACTACGCAGCAGACAATATCAAATTGGTTCGCCAAATTTCGTACAGTTAACTTAAAAACCAAACCAAAAAAATAAAACTGGCTCATCGATCACAGCAGAAATATATTGCAACCTGCTGGACGAAATCATGCAAAAACTTAAAGAAAAACAGCCTAGATTGGTCAACAAATCGTCTCCTATCTTACTGCATGATAATGCTAGACCACACACTGCACAAATGACTGTGGCAAAACTACAGGAATTAGAGTTAGAACTTTTTCATCATCCTCCATACTCGCCAGACCTAGCCCCCACTGACTACCACTTTTTCTGCAATTTGGACAACTTTTTAATGTAACAACGTGTTTAAAGGAAAACACTAATTCGGACAATGCTGTAAAACTGGCCTTCTAGGAATTCATTGACTCTCGTCTGCCAGGGTTTTATACCATCGGCTTGAACAACCTGCCGCTTAAATGGCAAAAGTGTAAAGACAATATGGGTGCATACTTTGATGAATAAAATAATTCCTTATATTTGTAAGTTATCAACCAACTTTGCCTTTTTTTCTACAAATTTCATTCTTGACGACCTAATATGTTTGCAAAACTGAAAGCAAATAGATGAAGGTTTCAATAACTATATACATAAGTATAGTTACAATTTTCATTTTTTAACTAATAAAAAAAAATTGCTGACTTGTTATCAACCGACTTTGCCTTTTTTTCTACAAATTTTATCCTTGACGACCAAATAGCTCTTAACTCCTTATAAACTGGGTTATTATTTAAAATGAAGGAAGGCATTATTTTTGTTATCGAGCATATTTTATTACCTTAATCCTGTATAAATATTGACAATTAAACAACTACCTACTTTAATTTGAATAATAAAAGAAAAATATTGAAATAAAACATTGGAATATGGATTAAACATAGTTGTTCCAATGGCTTATTGTAAGTACTGCATTTCAGTTTTATGTTCTCTTTGATCTATTGTATTGTAAGAGTATTGTAAAATGAAACAATATCAATGCCCACAAAATTTTCGTCAAAATTGTTTTATAGAATTAGCAGCAGTAAATTAAAATAAATTACCGAAAACCGACATTGTATTTTACTTTTAATTAATTATAACAAATAAAATATTGTGGGAGACAACTTATGTATTATACATATATTAACAAAAATAAAAACAATAAAATAGAATTGTTATAATAATACAGTTTAAAGAGAATACGTATGTGAATGACCCCCCTCCCGCTCTCCCTCTATGATACAGAGTACAGTGAAGCAGAGTACCTACTGAATATTTTCAAGCCACAAGGAGCTGTAACAGCATATACGGGGTCTTACTGTATTATAAAGTGTCTTATAATCTGATAATACACAAAACGAACGAACATAAATAATTAATAAATACATCGACGAAAACACACACAAGCAAGAATGAACAATACAAATTCAATATTCGTGAAAAATGAACAGTGTTGTGTCAGAAAATATCAGATAACAAAGGCGGATTCACAGAGAACATACAGTCGATATAAACATTAGAACTACGTCACTGTTGCTGTAATTGGACGAAAAGACATTGAAAGTAATCTATGTTTTTTCGTCCAATCAGAACAAGAGTGACCTAGTTCGAATGTTTACATCGTTTACTTTTTGGGTTGATGCAAAATTAACGACAATTTTTTAAATTTTTTTATTTTTTGTTGAAAAAGATGCTTGCTTTATATAATAATTATAAAAATATTCTTCTGTTTTTAGGTGAAAAAAAAAAAAAATGCGTGTCGAAAATTATATTCATGATCGTCATATAATGCTCTACTACTTCGAGAAAAAGTGGAAAGCGGCACAGTCATATCGCGATCTCAACGATTTTTTCGGCAAAGAAACGATCAGTCAAAAACCAGTTGTAAGATGGTTCCACAAGTTCAAATCAGGTGACACAAGTCACCCGAGTCACTGCGAAGGAAGAGGACGGCCATCGGATTTCGACGATCAGGCACTTTTGTGAGCCTTGGAAGAGGACGATAGTATAAAAACCTGGCTACTGGCCGAAGGCTTCAATTCCGACCAATCCACGATTGTCCGTGGCCTAAAAATGCTTGGAAAGGTGTGGAAGTTGGCTGGATGGGTGCCTCGTGATCTCTCCGATAACAACAAAGCCGATCGTATTCGAACTTTTACCGAATTGTTGTAGAGAAACAAGCTATCGTCATTTTTGAAGAATCTTGTCACTAGTAATGAATCGTGGTTGCTGACTCTTCAAAAACGTCAAAAGAAAGAAAGTTTGTGTATATGTGAGTGAAACACCGAACGGAATAGCAAAAGATGCCCACAGTAAAAAGGAAATGTGGTTCGCATGGTGGGATAGAAGAGGAATCATCCATTGGGAGATCATTGCAAACGGCATTTGCTTTTGATGGAATGAAGATGATGAGCGTCAACAGTGGTGGATCCAGGGGCGGCTCAAGACGGAATGCAGGCGATGGGGCGTATCGGTGCCCACATTCAAGGGGCGCCGAGTCGAAGAAAAAATGTATAGCCTGTTACAATATCAAAATAGCTTTAATTAATATAATATACATTTTTGTAATAAATATTGTGACCTGTAATTAAATCTAGCAAAACTACTTTTATTTACTGAGCGGCACTTCAGGCTTCTAGTAAAAGGGGGCGCCATGCAAGAAAATGTAGAAAAAACTACATTTTTT
Source organism: Liopterus haemorrhoidalis (assembly GCA_963971575.1). Lineage (NCBI taxonomy): Eukaryota > Metazoa > Arthropoda > Insecta > Coleoptera > Dytiscidae > Liopterus > Liopterus haemorrhoidalis. The sequence goes on from OZ020616.1 coordinate 32,248,613, forward strand.
TACTGGGTGCCACTTCAGGATTCTAGTAAAGGCGGGCCATGAAAGGAGATTTAGAAAAAACTACTTTTTTTACTGGGCGGTACTTATGGCTTCTAGTCAAGAGGGGGCGCCATGCAAGGAAATTTAGAAAAGACTACATTTTTTTACTGGATGCCACTTCAGGATTCTAGTAAAAAGGGGGGGTATCATGAAAGAAGATTTAGAAAAAACTACTTTTTTTACTGGGTGGCACTTCAGGCTTCTAGTAAAGGGGGGGCATGAAAAGAGATTTAGAAAAAACTACTTTTTTTACTGGGCGGCATTTATGGCTTCTATTCAAGGGGAGGTAAAAAAAGGAAATTTGAAAAAAAACTATTTTTTTACTGGGCGGCACTTCAGGCTTCTAGTAAAAGGGGAACAGGCGCCAAAAAGGAAATTAAGAAAAAAATATATATTTTTTTTACTGGGCGGCACTACAGGCTTCTAGTAAAAAGGGGCGTCAAAAGGTAAATTTAGAGAAAAAAAAAAATACTTTTTTACTGGGCGACACTTCAGACTTCTAGTAAAGGAGGGTGGGGGGAAATTTAGAAAAAACTACTTTTTTTACTGGGCGGCACTTCAGGCTTCTAGTAACAGGAGGGCCCATGCAAGAAAATTTAGCGAAAAATAAAAATCTAAAATGCTTTTAAAATGAGATATTATTAAACAAATGGAAAATGAAACTACGATATTAGAAATCAAAATAAAGTCGATAATACTTCTGTTTTAGCTACAAAAATATAATAAAAAAAAAAAACTCGTCTTCGTAACGCAGTGAGATATGCCCGTAATATTTCGGTTTTGCGCGTATGCACCTTGCTGGGTTAAAAGAGGAGAATTAAAAGATGGTCACAACCTTTTAAGCTGTTAAATCACATTTTGAAAAAAATTCCATTTTTATGTGTTGATCTTTAATTAAAATTTATTGACCTTAAGACTTTTAGTCGATAATTTTCGTCATACATTATTATTATTATTATTATTATTAAGCGAGCCTAAGAGCGGAAGCCTAAGGCTTGTATTGCTCAAATACAAAAATACAATGATAAAATAAAAATAAAGAAGAAAAATACAATAACCAAGTTATAAGTGCACAAAAATTACTAACACTAGTATCTTACATAATCTTAAGCAACAATTAGACCAATAACAATTAACATTATTTGTCACTAAAAACTTATCTAAGTTATTCTTAAAACTATTCAGAGTCTCGGAGAACACCACACTTGAGGGTAGCTTGTTCCATAAATTAACAGTTCTGTTAGTTAGGAAACTAGCCCGCACATTTTTTTTAACAGCTTCGTGTTTCAGTTTAAGTCCATGTCCGCGTAAGCGAGAGTCACTGTAAAAGTTGAGTAAATTCGATACATTGCACTTAAAATCACCACGCACTAGCCGAAAAATTGTTATCAAATCACCACGCAACCGTCGCTGTTCCAGTGTTGTGAGTTTAAGCACAGAGAGTCTTGTTTCGTATGGCATGTTTCTTAATTTACGACAGAGTTTGGTGGCACGGCGTTGAACATTTTCCATGAGGTTAATATCTCTGCGTAGACAAGGAGACCACACGGAAATAGCGAACTCCAAGTGCGGCCGAACATAGGTCACGTACAGCTTACGAAGTAAATTCGGTGATGGATCGCAGAAGGACTTCGATATTAAAAATATTATAAAATTTGCAGTCTTAACTGCTTTAGCCACTTGACAGGACCACTGCAGTTTGGATGTGACTACTACACCCAAGTCAGTTTGTTCAGCAACTTCCTTTATCGCTGCACCGTTCATAGTATATTGAAGATTCGGGTTATTGTAGCCGATGTGCAGTACGGTTGTTTTATCGAAGTTGAGAGGAAGGAGCCAAGTTTTTGTCCATTCAAATACGGCGTTGATATCGCTCTGAATTTTGAGATAATTCTTTAGCGGATTTCCGAAGAATTTGGTGTCATCCGCAAACATACAACTCCAGGACTGAATATGCTGCAAAAGGTCCACTACAAATATCAGGAATAATAAAGGTCCCAACACCGAACCCTGTGGCACCCCGCTAAGAACTGACCTACGATTGGAAAACGAGTTACCAATCCTGACGTGGAAAACTAACTCAGTGAGAAAAGCTTCAATCCATTTTAAGATTTTACCTCGTATGCCATAGTTTCTATTTTTTTCAATAGAAATCTAATTTCGACTTTATCAAATGCTCCTTTGAAATCAAGGTAAATAACATCAATAGGTTCAGATCTATCAAGTAATTGCGTCCAGATATTAGTACAGTATAACAAATTTGATGTTACTGATCTGCCAGGTCGAAACCCATGTTGTTCATCTGGAAGAACATTATTGTCAACTAGAAATTTTAATATCTTTGTTGCAATTATTCGTTCAAGAATTTTTCGTGCCGAAGAACTAACACTAATAGGGCGATAATTAGATGTTAGAAGTTTGTTACCCTTCTTAAAAATTGGTGTGACATGAGCAGTCCGCCAGGAGAGAGGAAGTCGTCCGGTATCCAGTGAGTCTCTCATGGCCTGATAAAGAGGTTCGTATAGGCTATTGCAGCATTTTTTCAGAATAAGAGGCGATATGCCATCAGGACCTGGTGAACTGGATACTTTAAGTCTTGATAATTCTAAGAGCACATCATCGGGTGAAAATTCAATGTCCTCAATCGTGTTCGTAACTCTAGAATCATGTGGAAGATCAGGTACTACAGTACTAGAATTCTGAGTAAAAGCTTGCGAAAATTGTTCAGCAAATAACTCGGCAACTGTAGAATGATCATGACACACAGCTCCATTTTGGTCCTTAACTACTGGAATTGTCACTTTCGAGTCAATTTTAGATCTTACATAACTATAAAATGCTTTCTGGTCAGTATTCAGGAGTTGGGTTTCATAAGTTTTACGTGCCTTTCTTATTTCAGTTGTTAACATATTGGATATTCTGCGATGTTCCGTAAAGAATTCAACTTTATTGGATGTTTTATATTTCTTCCATAAATAATGTTTAAATTTTCGTAGATCTAGTAACGTTCTATTAAACCAGGGTTTTCTAAAGCATGTTCGTGGTGAAATTTCTGGGGTATATTTATCAACTGTGTTTATCACCGTATTTCTGAACACCGCCCAATAATTATCAAGATCAGTACATTCTGTCCAGGTGACAGTAGATAGTTCTTGGGATATTGCCTCAAAATTGGATTTCCAAATATTTTTTCGACACACTTTCTGAGAGGGTGGACTAAAGATTACTTGTAGGGTAATCAGTAACGTTGCGTGATCTGAACAACCAATTGGTGTAAGATATTTTATTTGGCTCACCAGATTTTTGTCGTTTGTTAGGAACAAGTCAAGAGTCGATGGGGTTTGTCCTAGACGGTAACGAGTCGGTTTTGTGATTAGTTGTTCAAGAGAAGAATTATATAGTAAGTCGATGAACATATCCCTAGAATTGTGGTCAGAAAGAACGCTATTTATATTTAAGTTCAGTGGCCAAGTTATTGTTGGAAAATTGAAATCCCCGAAGATTAAAACATTCTTGAAATCCTCAGATAGACTCTTTAAATACTTTATTAAAAGTACATCATCTTCGAACTTTGTATCGCCAGGTCTATATATGTTAGTAACTATAAAACTAGTATGTTGTAATTTTATCCTTAATGTTAAAACTTCAATGTTAGGTAGATGTTCAGTTAAAACCTCTATATGACTCTCGGGAAATACTGTTGTTTTTACATAGGTGCAAGTCCCTCCTCCTCGTTTGTTAACACGGTCTTTGCGATAAAGTAGGTAGCCAGGAATATTAAACAGGGAGTCAGGATGAGCATTCGTAAGCCAGGTTTCAGTTATAAGAATGAGTTCGGGTTTAATCTGATCAATTTCCAAATAAAGTTTATCGAATTTGGCCGTTAACGCTGCTATGAATATCATTACATTACATTATATTACATATCTTATAAGAGAAACTCACGAACAAAAAAAAATCGAAAATTGGATAAATTATTTAAATTGTATAGCTTACCAATCATGGCAATGTCATTGCATTAAAATTTTTATTTGTTTAAAAATTACCACCACACTTTATTTTGAATATAACGCATATTTACAAAACTTAAATTTTCTCTATTCATAATAGTTATCAAAAAATTATTTTAAAAAATATAGGTGCCTCCTCCCCAAGCGCCCCGCCTAACCTAATTTTGGATCGGGGCGCCAGATAATCTTGAGCCGGCCTTGGACGGATCCCGGACAAAAACGGAAAACGATTATTCAACATCAACAGCGACGTTTATATACAAAAAAAAAAAAAAAAAAATGTCGTTAATTTTGCATCAATACATATCTAGATATGTTATCGGATAGTTTTATCTAAATAATCCAACAGTGTAAATGAATTGTTGCACTTAAATTATCAAAAACTGATAAATAGCATTCGTTTACGTATTGTTGACAGCTATGGGACGACTACATCTGTTGAGCATATTTGATCATTTATGTGCGTTCGTTAAATGTGTATGTGGATTTATATAATACTAATACCTCTATTGTAATAAACCCTACTTTAATATCATTTTGAAGATGTATGAGGCCAGATGTGCATGTTTCAACCATATTGACTGCAACAATCTTAGTGCTATGTTTCATATGAACTTTTCTTAAAAAGATGTCACTAACGACATCATTCTTATCTTCCAAAATAAATACAATACAACTCTGAAGATAGTTTTTCTCTTCATATTTACTTGATATTTCGAATAATGTCGAAGATATAATCTCATTTTTTTCATTGCATATGTAAAAACATGAAGCACTGTATACCAGACATATAGAATAAAATAACACCTTTATGTGCCAAGACATTATTAAAATATGCCCCATGTGTGCATATGATTAAGATAATATATATTCCATTAGTGTTAGGGATATTCTATTTAATATGACATATTGTTTTAGTTTAAATGTTATATAAAAATAACTAACATCAGTTCTATAGTAAACTAATTTTATTAGTTTTACGACTGTTATTATTCATTTCCAAGACCAACATAAGTATATGGAATCATCAGAGGCGTTGCATTTACATATTGAATTATTACTTCCAGCAAACGGTTATTATGGCAGTCATTACCGGTACGAGATATTTTGGCGACGGTAAACTCTGCGGTAGTCAATTTGACGACGATAGCTCGGCAATGAAACATTATAATAAAAAAAAATTGATGTGAACTGTGAATTTCCACTCAATTCAGGGTTTTGAAGGTATTTAATAAGTGTAAAAGGCCAACATAATACTGAATGTCTAGGAATATTTGTTCTATAATCACATCAAAATCAACAGATTTTTGATAATCATTTTTATTCGTTATTTGAGTACTAAGAGCTTCCATTTAATTTTTTTTAAGCAAAATATAAATAATTTGCCAGAAATCACAGCATTTTTTCTTCATTTACTTCGTATTCAAGTCTTCATTAGATTAATAAGAAATATATTCATAAAAGGCGTAAATTTCGAAAACGAATTTCCAAATCCTACTCCTACTCCCAACTCTGACTTCGAGTCCGACTCCGACTCCTGACTCATTTCACTCATGAATCGAAAAGTCTATTCCAAATGTTTAAGCGGGACTAAATGTATTTTTTATTTTAAGTTATCACTTAAGCTCACTTTTTAACGAATGAAGTGTACTTTTGTTAAACAAAATGATAAAAAGCCTCATTCAATCTTTAAAAGTTTGAGTGAATTTAAATATCTAGTTCCGCTGAAACTAAAGAAACAGACTATACTTACATTAAAAATCTTGGGTTGGGGTGAACTGTTTTTATTAAGTTACTTTCATTTCATCTTGACTTTTTGTGTCAATTTAATGCAAATTTTCGAATACATTAGTTTTCATAAATTTTTATTGTATTTTACATACTTTATTTTTCATAATATATCACTTTTTCCTTTTGACATTTAGATTTTGGCTGCCAACATGAAATAATCACGAAGCTTTTTTCAATTTGAGAAACTAAAAATCCAGTTTAGTTGCCCTTACACATAATAAACAGAGTATACAGAAAAAGATAATATGGATATGAGTAAAAACAAATATCTTTACTGCATTTTATTAATCTGTTAAAACGAGCAGTATTATTCAAATTTTAAACTGGAAACCACGAAGGAAACCGGGTAAAACAGGTATTGAATATTATTAATTTCATTTTTGTTCTTGAACAGAGAACAAAATGTCGTTCCTATTTCCGTGCTTTAAAAAATTCTGGTACTATGTTTATTTTGCTTTCGTTTTCGGTTTGTTCTCATCCTTGATAAAAATAGAATTAAAGAGTCGGGAGTCGATAACTTTTTCCGACTCCTTCAAAAAGCTTCGACTCCTCGACTCCCGACTCCGACTCCCCATCCCTGCTATTAACAATGTGTTATTTGTTTTATAAGTATTTCCTTCCTAGTGTAGTGTGGTGTTCAAAACTCGTTCCTCAGCAGTTAAATATTCTTTATTATATTTTTTATTTCTAAAAGGCACACACCATCTTAGCCATAAATACAAAAAAATCCATAACAGTAATAGCCATAATTTGGCCATGAATTAAAAAATAATTAATTTTGTCAAAAACACAAACTGCAATTTTTATTATTTTTTTTTTTTTTGATCGACGACCTAAAAAAATCGACATTTATCGAAAAACTAACCTAATTAAAAATTCGTGTTGAACTATTCCGGTTCCCATCAATGTTAATTATGAAAACTTTTTTCAGATTTTTAGATCAACCCGTCTGAGATATACGGTGGGGAACAAAAGTTTTGTTACGAAAAATACTTTTGGCAAAAATCACTTAAAAAAAATGATTTTTCATTTGGTTTCCTTGAGAGGTTTCATTTGGTTTGCTACTCCAAATTTAAAAAATATATTTATTTTTTTATTTATTTATTTTTTTTTTATTTTTTTTAAAGAGGCGTCAGCAATTTGGCTATTGGCCCCTGATACATATATTTTTACAAAATATTATTTTTACATATTATAAATATATAACATTTTAAATTTTGGAGAAAACATTAATTAATTTTAGATAATTTATTACATTGGAGAGATGATCTTGGTTGTTGCTTAGAGCTTCTTTGAGTGATAATGGGATTTGGAATCTTAACCTCTCAACTTGATAATTAGGACAGTCGATTATTAGGTGTTTTACATCTAATCTAGTTTTGCAATTTTGGCATTCTATGGGATTTTGTTTTTCAAAAATATGTTTATGAGTAGCTGGTGTGTGACCTAATCGGAGTCGCGTAATAACAATTTGATCTCTTCTATTCATATTGGTTTCCAGTAGCTGAAGTCTTCTTTGATTAGACTGAAATGATTTGCTATTGTGCCCCAGTATGAAATCAATTTAGAATTTAATTTATTTTTAATATGGCTAATGAAGTCTATGTGGAATGGGTATATTTATCAAATTGTTAGTTGTAGCTAATTTTGCTGCCTGATCTGCTTCTTCATTTCCTTTGATACCAACGTGAGAGGGGATCCATAGGATAACAATCTCTTTTCCTTAAATAATAGCATTATGTACGTTTGCTTGGATATCTTGGATTAACGGGTTTTTCGTGTGAATATCTTTGATGGCGTCTATGGTACTATGTGAATCTGTTTGTATTAAAAATTTGTTTTTTTCCACATTTTCCTGAATATACTCTATTGCCTTTAAAATACTAAAGGCTTCTGCCGTGTATACACTTGCCGTTGATGATAAGTGGTATTGATGTTTTTCTGAGTTTACTATGAAAGCGGCACCGGTCTTTCCACTTATTTTTGATCCGTCAGTAAAAATAGAAGTAAAATTTTCGTAACGTTCTATTGTTTCCAAATAAACTTTGCTGAGGGTTTCAGGATGAGTGGAGTCTTTTTTGTACTTGGTAAGGGAGAGATTTATTTTGGGATTTAGAAGGGTCCATGGTGGTTTTGGGGGTGGTTTAGTCTTATATGTTTCAGGAAACTCTATATTCAGATCTTGGCAATTGTGGCAGATAGTATCAAGTAGTGGTAAATCGTTTTTTATCTTTATCATATTATTACCAGTCTTAAACATCAGGTTGAATGTTGGGTTTGTTTCATTACTGGCAAGTTTGGTGATGTATGACACCGTTGTCTGGGTCCTGCAGTACAATAAAGGCACTTGGTTCGCCTCACGTAAAATACTGTCTATTGGGCTGGTTCGTAATGCTCCAGTCGATATTCGTATTGCAGCATTTTGAATGGTTTGTAAGGTTTTTTGGAGATACTGTTTAATAATGGTCAACACTATGCTTCCATATTCCAATTTTGATCTAATTATAGAATCGTATAGTCTTAGTAAAATTTCTCTGTTGGCTCCCCATTTATGATGTGCTAAAATTTTTAAGATATTTAGTCTCTGCGTACATTTTTTTTTAAAATTCTCTACATGTCTTTTCCAGGTTAGCTTTTTATCTATAGTTATTCCTAGGAACTTTATTTCGTCAACAAATTTTATAGCTTCATTATTTAATGTTATTACTGGATTTATTGAATTATACTGTTTTTTTATTAAAATTTATAGCCTTTGTTTTTCAGTTGAAAATTGGAATCCTGTTCTATTAGCCCAAGTTTCAAGTTCATTGACTGTATTTTGAATGAGTTCTAATAGTTTTTAGGTTATATCCCCTCTGAAAAATGACAAGAACGTCAGCAAATAGACAATATTTGATTGTACTAGGTATACTCTTTGTGATGTTATTGATAGCTACAAGAAAAAGTGTCACACTTAACACTTCTCCTTGTGGAACTCCGTTTTCTTGTCGCATTATATCGGAAAAATACCCATTTGCCATTACTTTGAATTCCCGGTCCTCTAGAAAGTTTTTAACATAGTTTAATGTGTCTCCGTCGATTCCACAATCTTGAAGTGATTTTATTATGTGGTAGTACCATGTTGTATCATATGCTTTTTTGAGGTCGAAGAATACGGCTATGGTGTTTTGGCGATGTTTGAAAGCTTTCTGGATTTCCAATGTTAGTTGTAAGATATTATCTGTAGTAGATCTTCCCTTTCTAAAGCCTGCTTGATTGGTATGTAATATACCATGGGTCTCTAGATACCACATTAATCTTTTATTAATTATTATCTGGAGTAGTTTACTCAAGTGATTTGATGCCGATATCGGGCGGTAGCTATCAGGATTTGTTTTGCGGTTTCAATATTGGGAAAGTAGTAACTTGCTTCCACTGTTTCGGGTATATATTATTTTTCCACATGTAGTTGTATAAGAGTAAAAGATAATTTAGCGTGCAAACAGGTAATTCTTTTAACATTTCAGAGGTGATGCCATCGGGTCCAGGGCACTTATCTTTACTCATATTTTGTAGTGCATCTAACAGTTCTATTTTTGTCAGTGGCTTGTTTAAGTCGTCATCTTTATTTGTTATATGAAGTAGTTCTTCAGTTTTTTTTTTTAAATATAAGAAATTCGCTAGTATAGTTTTCATTCGAGTTTTTATAAAAGGTTTGAGCTAGTATTTCTGATATTTCTTGAGGAGATGAAACTATATTATTATCTTTAACTATTGTTTTTGTTATATGCGATATATTCTTTCCTTTTATTTTCCGTATCTTGGTCCAGATTTCCGTTGGCGGTGTACTTTCAGTGATTGTTGAAGTATAATTTTTCCAAGATTTTCTTTTACTGTCTAAGATCACTCGTCTGGCTTTAGCTTTATGTATTTTTAACTGGATCAAATCTTCTATTGTTCTTGTTTTTTTATATTTATTTAGGGATTTTTTTAGTTGTTTTATTGCTTTTTGACATACACTGTTCCACCAGGGGGTGACTTTCTTTACTTTTAATTTTTTAAAACCTATAGATTCGATAGCTGCGTCGTGTATTTTTGAGGTAAATTCAGCTATAAGATCGTTTATGTTACTACCTATTGCAATATTGGTTTTATTTATCTCTGCTTGTTCTTTGAACAAGTACCATTTTGCTTTCTTAAGGTTCCATACTTTTGATTCTAGTTGATTTTGTTGAGTTGTTGGAAAATTTATAATAATTGGAAAGTGACCGTCTCCCCATAATTGTGGAATTGTTTCCCAGTTTAAATTTGCTGCTAGGGATGTTTTGGAGATTGATAAATCAATTGATGAAAATGAACCCGTTCTAGTACAGAAATGTGTCGGTGTGCCATCATTAAGTAGTATGTAGTTATAATTATTTAGGATATTTTTAATTTTATGCCCTCTAGTATCTGTTTGATTTGAAATTATATTATGCCTATTCATGTCTCCTATTATAAGATATGGAGATGCGAGTTGTTTAATTAATTTTTCTACATCGTTTATAGTAAATGGTATATTGGGTGGTAGGTAAATATTACAAATGGTGATTTTCCCTATATTTGGTACTATGGTGCTAATAGCAACAGCTTCCAATTCGCTGTCTATGTCGATCTGTTTTGATTCTATTGTATTGTGTACTAAGATGACAACTCCGCCACTGGCGTTGTTGTAATTATGGCGATCTTTTCTATACATAGTGTAATTTCGTAATTTGGTTCTCTGATTAGGGCGAAGACGGGTTTCTTGTAGGCAAACATAGTAAAAATATGATTTCGACATAATTTATTGAAGTTCTGGAAAATGAGAGTGATATCCATTGGGATTCCATTGCAGCAGAGCCATATTTTATATTTTGTGTGGTTGATTTTCTATGAAGGTTTGGTTTTCTAAATTTAGTTGTTCTCGTATTTTATTTATTATTCTTGTTAAACGGTTTTTTGAGGATCTATCGTTTACGAAGGTATGTAAGTCTTTTAATGTCAAAAGTAACCCATTTATATCGTTAGTGAATTCCGCAGCCGTCTTCAATATGTCTGTGTTTCCCTTTATTTTATCGAACAATTTACTGAGATTATCGGAAGATATTGCGTACATATTAGGATTGGAGTCTAATTCTTGTTTTATTATTTCAAGTGTTTCTTCATTTAGATAAATTTGGTTGTCCGGGCTTGAAGTTCTTCGAGGTTCTTGATAATCTTTAATAATTTTTAATTTTTTGGATTTTTGTTTAGTTTTATTAACTGCTGTTTGGGGAGCAGGATTTTCTGATATATTTTTGGTTTGACTGAGTTCTTCATTTTCTCCTTCATCGAGAATTTCTTCTATTTCTTCTTCAGTACTGCTAGAGGCCTGTCTTTTTGATTTTGAAAGTGAGGGTTTTGTTTTTTCTATAATAATTGGGTTGGTAAGTATTTTAGTATGGGCGTTTGCAGAAATTAACTCTTGTGTTGTAGGAAATAATTCTTGTGTTGTGGGTATTATGATTTCTTTGTGGATTTGGCTAGTACTTGAGGATTCACTATTTGGTTTATCATTAAGATTTTCGTTTGTTGGGGTTATTAGTTGTTTTGTATTATGTGAAGGTGAATGATTTTGTGGACTGTCTAGACTGATCTCTTGAGACTCTATGTTTTCTAAACAGTTTTTGACAAAGTGACCATGTTTTTTGCATTTGTAACACATTGCATCTGGTGAGAAGAAAATTATGTAGTTAATCTCTTCATGAGTAACAACTATAGTATTTGGTATTTTGTTAATTTCCTCAGGTGGTACAAAAACTAGTCTTCTGTCTGACAAAATGTGAGCATATTCGTCTCGTTTTATTCCCATTCTGAGCATATTAATAGGTGACACGGTTTTTACTTTATGGAAATTTAAGGCTTCTTGAATAACATCGTCTGGTATGGATGGGCACACGTGTGAGATAATAATTCTTTGGGCTGGGTTAATATATTTTCTTATTTCTACTTCTACATTTTGAATTATAATTTTTGGATGTTGGTTGACTAATTTTTCTACTATATCTTTACTTGCTAGAAAAATGCATAAACCACTATTGTATGTTTTTGAGACATGAGTAATATTTTTTGGACCGATAAGAGATCCTATAGCATAGATATATTCATTAATTTCTATTCCTGGTTCAATGTTAAGAAGAATTGCTTGGTTTCTGTTTGGGTATGTGTTGCTATTGGTTTTTGTCGCATTTGCAAATGTTTTTTTTTTGGCTATTCATTTTAGAAATTAGTTATTTCCCACAGTAAATTGGGAGTATGAATTCATATTATCTGAATCTGCACACCACTAGTAGTGGTTTGCCGACCAATAGCTACAGGTTAATTACCTGGGTTATCAGTGACAGATGTCAAAAAAAATTTCACCACTATAAATAGTGACAGATGTCAAAACTTTTCACCACTATAAACTATGTTATGTTATTATTTGATTAAATCAAATATTTTAGATACAAAAGGTGAGAAAACAATTACTGTGTTTATAAGTAAGTAGGTATATAATATTTGGAACAAATAATTATGCTGTACCTGGATTTATTAGAGGAGAACAAATCACATGTCAATTCACTAATATAGCCAGGGCCTACTTTAAAATGTTACTATTTTTTTATTAAATTGATAAATAATTGTTTATTTATCTCGAACTGCGTTTTTTTTTTTAACTCTCAGTATTTTTCCTATGTGTGAGTCAAAGAGTTGTATAAGTATTCCAAATTTCAACTTTCTATGTTGAGCCGTTTAACGCCATTTAACGCCGTTTAACGGCTGCAATTTCTACCTTACAGACAGACACATGAGTGACGTTACAAGTGTTATTTGATGGTCATACCTACAAAACCTAAAAAACCCCAAGAGAATGATGTAAAGAACACACTTTCACTATTTAAATTACTTAATCTCATGTCATATTCCTATTAAGATTTGGTTTGTTTTTCTTAGGAAATGTTTTGCTGATAAACATGATCCAATAAGTTAAGTTATTGAATTTTTTGCAACACCGTGCCTACAATATTTATCTGACTGTTTAAGATCTGGAGAACTAAGAAGCTATTAAGTATGCTTGTAAATATCTAGATGGAAGCACGTTAAATATTCTTTCAAAAGTTATCGACAGCTGAGGATTTATCATGGGTGCATTCCAGCACACCTATTAATGTATTAATTCAGTCGCCAGTATGCGACTGTGACTATAAAGTCTGATACAACTATGGAATACATCTTGTGTGACTACCTACACTTCACTAAGAAAAAAATACCGGTTCTCAAAAAATATTATAATAATTATTATATATAAATATTATAATTGTTATTATGAAACAAAAATATCAAAAATCTTGTAGCTTGTAAAATCTGAGACTTCATGTCATAAAGTTATGATACCTCAGTTTTATTCAGCTACTAGGGACGGCTAAAGTAAAGAATCTTTATAATTTTACTTCATAAAGTTACAAATTTCTAAATGATTTTGATCTAACATTGCAATCAAAAAATTAGTGAGCACCATAAAACATAATTAAATAAAAATTAAATGTTAAAATAAGTACAATATTTTTATTATTTTATGTCATTTAGTTTCCTGTTCCATTTATACCCGATAAATTAAATTTGAAAGTAGGGTTATTTTTATTACATGTAAATTGGGTCAACCATCTCTTCAGGTTTGACTCGGACTTTATGGATTTTCTTTATGGTTCTGGGTTTGATCATTATTTTTCTCTAGATCGCGCGATTAAATGTGATATATATGTATAATATGTTTTAGGCTACTCATTTTATGTTTTGAAACACTTATTATTAAACACCCACTGGTTCATAAACCAATTTTCTTAATGTTACACTTTGAAAATCATAACTTATTACAAATATTTTACAATCATGTTTTCATGCAATGTAATTTTATTTCATACATTTTTAATTTTAGACTGAAGATGTGCATACTAGCCATGCACGAAACGTTTCATATTTTATAAATTGACAAGAACTATTTTAATAAACTGACGACTAAAAGAGAACCTGCGTTTTATTTTATATATATATATATATCGATATTTTTTCTTCGATATATATCGAATATCGATATCTCACTTACGATGTATCGAATATATATATATATATATATATATATATATATATATATATATATATATATATATATATATATATATATATATATATTTGTTTCACCGCTTATACAGACCCAACTCGCTATACTCTGCAGGCGTTACCAGACCAAAAGTGACAAGCTCAGACCCGGCATCGGGTCTGACAACGTTTTCTATGCTAGAAGTACGAATTAGGCCTCAAACAAACTTTAGCAATGAGTTTCAGGTGGGTCTGGGAAAGCGGTAGAACGTGTTTTTTTATACAAATTTAGTTCACGAAATTTCTGTGAAGATGGTGCGCGTGTCGGGCTTGTATAAAATATTTGTAATCCATACGACTTATACAGACCCGCTATACACTATATACCTTCACAGACCCGAAACTTGGCAACACTGTTTGGGTCTGTCAAGATACATACCGGGTCTGTAAAAGTAATATGGCTATCACATATTATATATACTCACGACACCTACACAATCTTTGTTATTTTAGACTAAAGTAAGCTTTATATTACCTAATGTACAAAAATATTCTAGTCGAAACGGTTACTATTTAAAATTTGAATGGATTAAGGTAAAAAGGTGAAAATATCTGTGTATGTTGCAAGACAAAGAGTAAATAAAATCTAATATATAAGTAAAATTAAAAAAGAACTATCTCACTTCAGGGGAAATGTGTCTTCACTTGTCAATAAACCATTTAATTATGGTTATTAATTTGGAATGCAGGAAATATAGGTCCTTATTAATAAAAATAGTATCACTAATTACTTGTCTATTTATTTATTCATTTTAATCTTTGTGTCAAAAATTTCAAATTACAATTTTTAGAAAATTATCAGATAAGTAATTACTTATCTCTGAGTTCAATAACCGGACAATATGATGTGTTCGTTATTAATTTTAAAACTTTTATTTTATATCGTGACTATTAACTAAGCTCTGATGAAGATTTAAATAAAATCGAAACGTTAGCGAAGTTAATAAATTTGTTTTTATTTTCTGACTGGTCCGAATCCCATTACCTTCAACTATAATAAAAATTAAATTATTTTAAATAATTTTTATTTTTCTTTAATATAGTAACACGCAGTGCTATTCTTTTATGTTTGTCATCATTTCGATCCGTTTTCCTTTTTTAGGGTAGATATGACCTCCAAAAAACCCTTATAACGTCACTCATGTGTTTGTCTGTAGGATAGAAATTGTAGCCAAACGGCTTAAAATAGAAAGTTCAAATTTGACATGCTTATTCAACTCTTTGTCCCACATATAGGAAAAATACTAAGAATACTCAATACATCCCGAGATAAATATAAACAATTATGTATTTAATAAAAAATAAAAAAAATATTTTTTTAAAAATTATGAATGGCATAACAAATGAAACCTTTTAATTTGTGGATCAATAAGCAAAGTTTTATTTTTGAAAAATCTTTTTTTTTTATGGGATATTTGCCAAAAATCTGCCAAGAAATTTTTGTCCCCCACTTTATCTTTCAGAGGGGTTGAACTAAAATTCTGAAAAAAATCTCCATAATGAACATTGATGGGAACCCGAATAGTTTTACGGGAATTTTTAATAAGTTTTTTCAATTATTTTTTTAAAATTTATTGTGTGGTGTCAAAAGAAAGCCTTTTAGAAGTAAATTAGGGAACGAAAAGTAGTTTTTAAAAATTCGTTTTTTTTTAACACGAATTTAGCCAAAAATGTGCTAAAAAAGATCTTTTCCCGCCCCCTTTTACCCAACGGGGTTAAACTAAAAATCTGTAAATATTATAAGTAATTTACAATGATGTGAACCGGGAACGTACGAGAGGATTTTTTGACCAGCTTGCGTTTTTGAAAATTATTGCAGTATTTGCGTTTTTGACAAAATTAATTATTTTTTTAATTCGTGGCTAAATTATAGATAATAATGTATGGATTGTTTGTATTTATGGCTAAGATAGTGTGCATTTTTTTGAATTTAAAAATATATATAAAAAAAAAATTAACAGCTGAGGACCGAGTTTTTAACACCACACTATTATACTATTATACGTTGTGATTCAACCTTTTATTTTTAAGGTATCAAAGAGGATTAAATCATTTTTAGTAATGAAATACTTGAAAATAATGAAAAACAAATAACACATTGTTAATAGTGAGAAATACGTTTATGAAATTGAGAAAAATTATGCCATTTATAAATACTGATAAATATAAATAAATGAAGCCTTATATAATATATTTCTTATTAATCTACTGAAGACTTGAAGACAAAGCAAATGTAGAAAAAAATGTTAGGACTTTTAGTAAATTATTTAAATTTAATGGAAGGTTCTAAGGATTTTATCGGGACTATAGCTGTAGCCATATTTCCTCGTAGAAAGTTTTCCCCTTTAATCGAAAGGGGTTAAACTAAAAAAACTGAAACAAATTCTAAGTAATGTACATAGTTCTTAACCGGATACGGTCAAGAGGAATTTTTGAATCAGAATTCGTTTCTGAAAAATATTGCAGTTTTGATGTTTTTGACTAAATTAATTATTTTTTTAATACATGGCGAAATTATCGCTAATACTGTTATGGTTTTTTTGTATTTATGACTAAGGTAGTGTATATCTTTTTTCAAATTAACAAAAACATTTATAGTAGTGAAATATTTACAAATAAAATAGCACATTCTTAATAGTGATAAACAGTGCCGTAACTATCTTTTTTCTGGTCCTGGGTAAGATTTTATAGTTTGGGCCCCTTAACATATTTTGTGCCCCCTAACTTATTTTGATCCCCATAACATATTTTGGCCACCCGCGCGCATCTTTAGGCACTTGGGCCGCTCTCATTAACAGTTCAACTCTCTGACTGATAAACCATTAATACAATTCTTTCATTTATATGTAAATTGTTAAGATTAAACTTTTGCATCTGTGGATCTTACGTATTTAACTTTTCATCATTGCTGGGTGTTATATATTTATTTGATTACATTCCCGTTTTAGAACAATATTATTTCTGTGATCTGTTTTGTAACGGACAGTGAAAAAAATATTTTATATCACTACAAACAAAATATTTTTTCTGTGAATATATATTTTCATTCAAGAATGTTATTCCGTAATTATTCAATAACAAATGTAATCCGTTTTTCGAAAATATTATGTTAATTTAAATTTTATGGCAGACCATTTTAGGAACCCTATTTTATCAGGGCCCCGGACCTGTGTAATTATTTAAGAACTTTCCTTTGATATCACAATAAAAAAAAATTTAAATAATTACATTTTTCAACGACACAAAAAATCGATATTTTCGAAAAACTTATCAGATAAAAAATTTTTGTTGAACTAATCCGGTTTCCAACAATGTACATAATGGAGATTTTTTCAGATTTTTAGATCAACCTCTCTAGGAGATAAGGTGGGAAACTAACACTTTTTGGCGAAAATCTTTTAAATGATTTTACAAAAATAAAAATGTGTTTGTTTATTCACGGATTAAGAGGTTAAAGCGCTCAAAAGCTCCAAAGACACCCAACTCGGCATACGTTACTATTTAAAAAATCAAAGTTGTCCTTGATATCCAGTACTTCCGGTTTGTTCCGGAAAATTTCAATACTACCATTCGATTCTTTGGGCAGACTCGGGTTATCATAATTTTTTTCCCAAATTACTAAGACATCGTGTTTAAATAAAAAATTGATGTGAAGTGTGAATATTCACACATTTCAGGGTTTCGCAGGTATATAATAAGTGAAGGCGGTATGCTGAGTGTGTAGGACAAATTTTACTTTGTAGTAATCACGGCAAAATGAACGATATTTTTAAAATAATTTATCGTCTGTTAATCATATAATAAGACTGGTTATTAAATTTACGCTCATAAAAATTAAATACAACATTTGTCAAAATATAACTAGAATTTTGACAAAATAATTTCAACATAATAAAAATGCAAAAAAAAAACAGGAAAAAATAAAATTCACTCCGTTACTCGAACTCGAAACCCTTCGTTTTCCAGCCAGTTTAAGAGCGCTCTAACGCATGTAGCCATCGCACGCTATGCATGTGAGTGTCTTACATTGGTATAACTTTTGTACTTTGTGAACCAAAAACCACAAAAAATGCGTTATTTTCCAAAAACATAATCTGATCAAAAATTCCTGTTGTACTATTTCGGTTCACACCAATATACATTTCTTAGAATTTTTTTAGATTTTTAGTTTAAACCATCTGGGCTACAGGGTGTGGGACAAAAATTTTTTTGCACAATTTTGGCAAAAATCGCATCAAAATAATTTATTTTGCAAAAATAAAAATTTGATCGTTAATCCACGTACTAAGGGTTTTCATTTGATACCCTACTCAGAATTTAAAAAAAATATTTTTGTTTTCGAAGAGCACATATTTGTTTATATTTTTAGGGGGGTATGTTTTTTAGATGTTTTAGTATTTTTCCTATGTGCGGGTCAAAGAGTTGTATAAGCATGCCAAATTTCAACTCTCTAGGTTTAGCCGTTTGGCTACAATTTTTACCGAACAGACAGACAGACAGACAGACGACAAAATTACGGTATAAGGGTTTTTTGGTCATACCTACAAAACCCTAAAAAGACAGTTGGTCAGTGGTAAATTTAAATATGAAATTCCTTAGTGTAACAGGGTGCTAATAACCTAGATGTTGGAGCACCCATAAATAAAATTACTATTATATATATAAAAAAAAACTATTATGACACGCTCTGTGTTGGTCGTACAGTAAAATGTTTTGAATCATTGTTTTATTATACTACAGTCTGTTCCAAACGGTTAAGCGGAACTAAATGGGATTTTCGTTCTTTAAGGTTGTCACGAGAAGGGACCTTGCTGGGGTTATTTCATTTTTAACGTTGGAATGTCAAAATTTAAAATTACAACAATGAAACCATAGAAACGAATGACATGTCAAAATTAAATTATTTTTTTTTACAAATTTTAATGACAAAAAAATAAATAAATGGGAAATTTGTATTAAGAATGCACAAAATATCAAAATATAAAGAAAATGACATTTTAAAATGATATTAACCTTAACCAAAAAATGTTAATTGTAAGTATGATTTACAAAGCTTAAACAAAACGACCGAAAAGCACGATTTAAGCGATGAAAGTAACTAGATTGCAAAATCTAGTTCCGCTTAACCATTTGAAACAGACTGTATAAGTTTTTATGGCGTACATGGTAAATGGAAAACGTATCAAGAAATAGAAAAATTAGATTCACTTTCATTCTTGAAAAATAGTTTCGAAGTTGAAGTTAAATAATTTTAAAAATTCGTAAGTGAAAAGAATCATAGGAAGTACACAGACAGTTCTGAGGATGTAGCGGAATGCAAGTAAAAAAATAATTTTATTATTACCACTGCAACCGATCAAAAATGAAATTTTTTAGCCTCATATAAATTTTTAAATACTATTAATTGTTATGGACATTCATTGAATGTCAATAGTAAACATTAGATTAACCGAGAAACCTTATAAATGAACTATTAATCCTAAAATAAAAATTATGTCATATTGAAATACGTAAATTTTATTACTATCGCTAGACAATCGTCAAATGAAGGTCAACATGAGGATATTTGTTTACAGAAACGATGTAAATACCGACAACACTGTACGGGATTGAGTACGTCGTCAGCATATACAAATTATACACAAATGACCTGATTACGACGTAAACATGTATGGGGTTTAATACCGGTTATCAAATATAGCAAAAATGTTTTTTTCATAATTCGTTACCCCTTGAAGGTTGCTCCAGGAGTGCAAAGTACGCTCTTTCTATTTTTGATACATATACTCCTGAAATCCCATTAGATTCGGTGGGTCTGTGGTTGTCTGTTGCATGTACATGGCTTGACAACGTCGGTCAGATAAATATATATATATATATATATATATATATATATATATATATAAATATATAAATAAATATATATATAAATATATATATATATATATATATATATATATATATATATATATATATTCGATACATCGTAAGTGAGATATCGATATTCGATATATATCGAAGAAAAAATATCGATATATTCGATATATTGAAATAACTAACACGTACCATGTAAGATATATAAAATTTTAAAAACTGTTTTTTTTTTTGGTTGGCTTGGCGGGAAAAGAAGTCGCCACTTGACAGACAATCACTTTACAGTTGATACTCTCCCAGCTACCAACCAACTTTCTAATATTTTCCTAGTTAACTGCTTTCATAATTAAATATATATACATATATATTTAATTACGATATATATTATAAAATATTATTGAATATATCGATATTTTTTCTTCGATATATATCGAATATCGATATCTCACTTACGATGTATCGAATCGCGCATATAACGATATTCAAAAATAAATTCCCATCCCTACTCATGATACAGTACTTTTTCATCAGTCCTTGTCATATACCAAATAATTTGATAATTCAGTAATAAATAAGCTTTGTATCTCTTATAATATAAGACAAACATTTTCAGATATCGATTTGTTTAACTTAAACCTAATTCAACTTAAACGCCTTTGTATTATAGTATATTATTATATGAGCGATTATAACAGCCTTTATTCACGAAGATGACGTTTGAACGTACGAGCCAAAGGCGAGTGGCGCAAATCTTCTGAGTGAATAATGGCCATAATCGTGAATGTAATACTATGTTTTTTCCACACCTATTAACACGTTGACTGCCAAGGCAAGATTCTAGATTCTTGTCTCAGAAGTCAATTTGATATAGCCATATGATATTATTAAGTCAACGTACTACAAGTAATCTCTTAGTCGGTGTCCTGGGCAAGAACGCTAACTACGAGAAAACTCGTAATTGGCAGTCAACGTGTGAAACAAATAAATTAGACTAAAATTTGATAACTTTAATGGAACTCTATACCAGATGTGAACTTTTATCCTGAACACAGGAGAATAACATTGAAATCTACATTCTTGGCGATTGCTGTTCCCAATATTAACTTACATCTTTCTTAATAGTATCAATCGAAAGAGAATTTTTACTCGCTTCTAATGATACCGAAAACTTTTGCAATCAATTTTTATATTTCAGTTTTTTTTATTATATCTTTTACTATGAAACGTGGGGAAATTCGTAATGAATTTGTTTTTTAAAATCACGCATCGCTATGAAAATGACAGGTAAAACAAATTAATAAAGTTTTATTTTTGAGACTCATACTTAATCAAAAAAATAATGTATTCAACTGAGGAAATATTGTTTATTTGTTTAACAATTCTAAGAGGTGTAGAAATGTTTGATACAGCTTTCGACTGATTGTGTATTGTTTTACCTGTCAAATTTATGGCGATGCGTGATTTAAAAAACAAATTAAATGCGAATTTTCCCACGTTTCATAGTAAAAGGAATAATAAAAAAACTGAAAATATAAAACTTGATTGCAAAAGATTTCGGTACCATTAGAAGCGGGTAAATATTCTCTCTCGATTGATACTATTACGGAGGATGTACGTTAATATCGGGAGCAGCAATCGCCAAAAATGTAGATTTCAATGTTATTCTCCTTCCGGGGTAAAAGTTTACACCCGGTATAATATATATATATATATGTTAGGATACCCGAGGGTTGCCGGAACAAAACACAAACATTTCAAACAAAAATTACAGCTTTAATTTCATTATATTAGTACATTGATATGTGAGCGTCTTATCAAATTCTAACTGGTGTGTGTACGTTCGCTCTGCTACTACTACTATCTGTCTTGTTGTTGCGGTCGGCTCTATCGCTCGCCATAGGCGTGCGCGCGGTTTCTAACAGTCGACCATCCTGACCTGATTCCGTCCCCGGAACCTCACTGGAATCTTCCTCCACGTCGTCGGGCTGATTCTCGACGTCTTCCTCTCCATCTATGGCTGGCAATGAACACCAACGTCTTAACCTGTCAACTGAAAAAACAGATTTAAAAGGTCTTTGCGTTCTTTCGGCACCTGGAACGTCTTCAAGCAGGTATCTGTCGTGCGGAAGGACCGTGGTAACCACGTACGGACCCTTGTATTTAGGTAAGAGCTTCTTCGATCCTCCTGTTGCGGCTGGCTCTCGTTCTACAAGCACAATATCTCCGGCTTGATATTGGGTCGCCTTTCGTCGTTTCTCATCAAAACGACGTTTTTGAAGTTTCTGGTCTTCTTTGATGGCTTCTGTAGCATTCTTCCTCAGTTCTTCGACAGTTGGGCTCTCTTCAACCTGATCGTCGTCTTCATCTTGCAGACTCAACAACAATTTATTTTTCAAAATGTTTCTCGGCTCATATCCAAACAATAATCTGTGTGGAGTTTCGCGTGTCGCCTTATTCGACGAGTTATTCAGACCCCATTGGATGGCTAAAAGGTTTTTGTCCCAATCAGACCCATCCTCCATCTTGGTCATTGTTGCAATGGCGGTGCGAATCGTTCGATTATACCTCTCTACTTGCCCATTAGCGCGGGGAGTTGCTGTCGCTACCTTGATATGCTCGATACTGTTCTCTTGACAGAAATCCTCGAATCTTTTGGCAGTGTAAGCAGTCCCTCTGTCTGTTATGATCCTCTTAGGAGTCCCAAATGTGGAGAATATATCGTTCATAAATTTGATCAACGGCGCTGTTGCGGTGTCTTTAACAGCACGCATCATAACATATTTGGTGAATCCGTCTATCACCACTATAGCATGTGCCTTTTTAGACTTACTTAACGGAAACGGCCCCATGTGATCTGCATGTACAGTGTTGAACGGTTTCGATACCTTAGGGATGCTGTACATTTCTCCTTCCTTTTTACCACCTTTAATTTTATGGTAAGCGCATTCGACGCACGAATCGTAATAATTCTTTACAAACCGTCGCATCCTCGGAAACCAGTAATGCTTTTTCAGGTCTTCAAGCGTCTTCTCAACCCCGAAATGACCGATGTCATCATGGCTATGTTGAACTACTCTCCATCGCACCTGGCTTGGCACGACCCACTTGGTTCCATCGTCGGTTTGTCGAAATATCCGATTGTTTTTGACTATATAATCCCTGTGGACTTGTCTCTCATCCGGAGTTTCAGGCTCTCTATCTAGCACTTCGTGTATCTTCAACAGATCTGGATCCTGGAGCTGCATTGTTAATAACCAATCGCTTTCATCAATTGTAACTCGCATTACCTCTCGCATCACATCAAGATCAGCATTTCTTGTTTCTGATGCTGCCTGGCTCGGACTTCTGCTCAGAGCGTCTGCATGTTTCATGTTCAGTCCCGGTCGGTACTCTATATCAAAAGAAAATTCTTGTAGTCTCAACCACCATCGTCCAATCCTTGGTATAATATCTTTTCGTGTCATGGCAGTCTTCAGCGCGCTACAGTCTGTAACTACCTTAAATTTCCTGCCTATTAAATACATACGGAAATAGTCGAGTGACTCAACTATTGCTAGAGCCTCCAACTCATAGCTGTGGTATCGTCGTTCTGTGTCACTAGTTTTCCTGCTAAAGTAAGCAACTGGCTTTAATGCTTTACCTTCTGACTGCAATAAAACTCCTGCGATGCCCAGTTGGCTGGCATCTGTGTGTACTTCGTGATTCAGGTCTATCTGAAAGTGCGTTAGTACAGGATACTCACAGAGTCGTCTTCTCAATTCGTTGAAAGCTGTATGTTGCTCTTCCTCCCACTGGAACGGAATATCTTGCTTCATCAGCCTCGTCAACGGCTCTGCAATTAGTGAGAACTTTGGTATGTATCTCCTAAAAAAGTTAGCAAATCCTAAAAATCTTCTAATATCATGGACACTTTCAGGCGTCGGAAAATCCTTTACGGCCTGTATCTTCCTTCTTCCTGGTTGTATGCCTTCCTCGCACACTTCAAATCCTAGAAATTCTACTCTCTCACAGAAAAAACTACATTTAGTTAATTTTAAAGTTAGGTTAGCCTTTTTCAAGCAATCCATAACCCGCTTTAATTTTTCTAACCCTTCTTCAAAGTTCTTACATGCCACGATTAAATCGTCCATATACATGACTACGTCTTCTTTCACAACGTTCATGGCTTCCGTCAACATGCTAATAAATTCGGCTGGTGCATTTACGACTCCAAATGGCATAACCAAAAATTCATACTTTTCATCGGGTGTAACAAAGGCTGTATATTTTCTAGATTCTGCAGCTACTGGGATCTGGTAATAACCACTAGCTAGATCCAGTGTAGTGAACATCTTATTACCTGATAACTTATCTAACTGATCCTGTATTCTAGGGACCGGGTAAGCTACTGTTTTCGTTATTCTATTCAAGCGTCGAAAATCCACGCATAATCTTTCATCACCTTCTTTCTTTTTCACTAAAATCATCGGGCTAGCATATGGTGACTTAGATTTCCGAATGATTTTAGCGTCAAGCAACTCATCAATCTTTTCTTGCAATTTCGGTCTTAAAGCATGCGGTACTTTATATGGCTGACTCATTATGACCTCATCTTTATCTAATTCTATTTTAAATTCAGATAAATCAGTCTTACCTAGCTCCTTCAGGTTTGTTGCAAAACATTCTCGGTTACTGTTCACCATTTCGATTACCTTAGCTTTTTCCTGTTCGTTAATGCATTGGCCAACTTTAACTTCTTCTGTAGTAATCTCTCTCTTCTCAATTCTCAAAATTTTCGGGTCACGTTTTGTAAACTGGCTAGAAAATTCATTTCTTTCATTACTCAGTATATGTAGGTCCTTACCGTGCCTAATAATCGTAACATCTGGGTCATCGAGCATTGATCTCCCGATTATTATGTCCACTTCCTGCGATTCGTCTGGAACGATGAGTACTTCTGTCTCCATCTTGATCTCATCCACCTCCACTAGTAGATTTCTCTTTCCGATGGTTGTACACCCACCTCCTCCGAATCCTTTTAGTTTCACCGAGTAACTCAGATATGGAATGACACATTTCTCAGCTACCCCTGCTTTCATTGTGACACAATCACTTCCTAAATCTATAAACGCTAGCATTTTATTTCCTTCTACAATAACATGCTTGTGGTATTCGTCTACTAACCTGTCATTTTCAAGAACTAACCTCACATTCTTTTCCATTACTCTCTTGCTTTCCTCTTTCTCTTTGCTTTTGTTTGGACATCCTGAAGCTATGTGTCCAGACTGTGAGCATATAAAGCATTTACCTTTCTTCGAAGCTACCGTACAGTTTACAGCGATGTGGCCTGCAGCACCACAGTTGTAACATTTCTTATCCTTTTCTGGTTTCTTATCCGCTGTACTCATTTTCTTAAATGAATATTTTCCATTCCGACCTTTTTCCTGAGCTATTACATCTTCCAGTTGTTTGAGCCGTTTTAGCAGTTGTTGTGGCGAGTCACAATTCATAAGCGACAAGGTTTTACACAGCTCCGGATCACCAAGACCTGTAATCATATATTTTATAATAGCGCTATTGCTAAGATCTACCTTTTTAGCTATGGCCAATATATCATAGAAATACTGCTCTATAGATTCATTCGGTTGCTTCTTCCGATTCATCAGTTCGCAGTGTACATCCGCTTCGTCCTTTGCAGCTGGAAATCCCTCTTCAAGCGCACAGGCGAAATCTTCCCATTTGGTCCAGTGCTCTGCTGAACTGTTGTACCACGTCTTCGCGGCTCCACGTAGTTTTACTGCTGCATGTCGTACAGTCGTGAAATCATCCCAATGGTAGGCTGAAGCTATGGCGTTCACCTTTTTCACCCACTGATCAGCGGTTAAAGAAGTCGTCTCGGATGGATCAAATGTTGGTATCACATCGGCGATGTCTTTAGGTCGTAGGGTATTTGTACGCGGTATCTCACTTGTTCTAGACATATTTAACATCTCCCGTTCGCGATTAAGCAAAAGTCTTTCTCGTTCTAGGAGTTCCCGCTCCCAGTTTAATAATTGTCTTTCTGATTTTAAAGCATTTACTTCCGCATCGACATGCGTATTCACGTTTTGCACATTTTGTTCCGGCACTAACTTCACATCTTGTAGCACGCCACTGCTGCTAGCTACAACGGTTTCACGTTCGGCCATTTTGCGAATCTCGACCTTATGATTATTACGAAAATTACACAAATTTTTCGTAAATGTCTCACTTTATACGTCCACCCTTTACACACAGAGGTGTCCGTATGTCTCTCAACACACTCAGTATTGAAAATAATGTTAAAATACAGAAAACACAACCACATGCGTTTACTAACTGCGTATTAACACCAACTGTTTTTCACACAGAATTTTAAGTTTTTAAAGAGTTTCATCCCACTTCTGAGATCTGTTAGGATACCCGAGGGTTGCCGGAACAAAACACAAACACTTCAAACAAAAATTACAGCTTTAATTTCATTATATTAGTACATTGATATGTGAGCGTCTTATCAAATTCTAACTGGTGTGTGTACGTTCGCTCTGCTACTACTACTATCTGTCTTGTTGTTGCGGTCGGCTCTATCGCTCGCCATAGGCGTGCGCGCGGTTTCTAACATATATATATATATATATATATATATATATATATATATATATATATATATATATATATATATATATATATATATATATATATAATTAATTTTTATTTTTCATTAAGTGAACTACTAGTATGAAAATCTATAGTAAAAGTTGTGCAGTTAGTAATATTAAAAGAAGGAGTGGTAATGTCCATTGTTAAATTCTGTTTGGCAGTTTTAGTGCTTGACTTATTAGTTTGTACAGATTGTAAATTTTTTTGACAAGTGTCCATTTTATTCTTGATCAATGTAGCGTTCTGCCACTGCAGTCGACTTCCACCCCCCGTATCTTTTTAGGGCTGTGACGTCACTTCCTGCATCCACAAGCAAGGTTGCCGAAGATCTACGGACTGCGTGTTCTGTGTACAGTTCTGGGTTAGGAAGATTTAAAAACATGGCAATTTGTTTCCCCATCGCTGAAAACTTATTGATGCCAATTTTATGAATATTGTACTTTCCCTTTTGATTGTTTAAAAAGAAACACTGAAGATCCGGCGGACGCAGAGAAATGTATTTTTTCACAATTTCGTAGAAATTCCCTGTTATTGTAAAGTTGCGGACTACTTTGGTTTTTGTATTTGGCACAATTACTAGTATTGCTGATGTGAGATCTTGAAGATTCCCAATATTCATTTCTTTTAATTCATTACACCTACAGGCTCTCATAATTAATGCCACCTGAAATGAAAGAAAATGTTGAGCTATCGTTAACATTACGGATAATTTAATTTCTACGTACCTTTTTGGCAAGGTAGTTCTGGTCATCGGCATTTTTAATCGCTTGAGAAATGCTCCTAACTTTCTGTACGTGTCAAGCTTAATGTTGTGACGAATTTCAAGTGTACTTCTTATCATTGAATGTTGCGTCCATAGTGAAGATGCTTTTTATTTTTCCGAGTGTTTCTAAGTCTCCAAAGTAAGCTAATATCACATTCTCTTAGAAAGAACTGGTTTTCTTCCGATCACGCCATTCCATAAATGATTTATATACAGACTCGTAGACTTTCCTGGATTTTGCAGGTTGAAGACTTTCTGTTGTTGTTTGAGCCTTTTGGAAAATTTACGGTGGAATACAATTATCTTCATCACTGCTAATATTCATTTTAACTTTAAATTATGAGTTTTAACACAAAATAGAAGCACATTAATCATTAATCGGTACTCGCATAACATAAACAAACAATATTGCGGCACACTATGGCGTCATGCGATTCGATTGTCATGCGCAGAGTTGATCCCGGGCAGTTTAAAATATGATTGGATCAGCGAGAGTGAATTATGGAAATTTAGGTTTGTGATTGGCCGTAAACAGTGAATTATGAAACCATATTTCACTGTGTTATTTATAGGTACTATTTTTCACGAAAAAAATGCTAGTGTTTGTAATATAATTAAATAGGTGTGGAAAAACAAATTGAAGCACATACATTCTGGTTGATATTATACCTTTTCCATGCTTTCCGTTCTATACTTGTATATTTATTTCAGTATTCATTAGAATATTAATACATTCATATGTTATAATTTTTTATGTAAATATGTAAAAAATCGATAGTGAACGCTTCACTGGATTTGTCCGGTTTGTGTTCCAGACAATGCAGAAATTAGTAAATGTTAAACCAGTAGATCAAGAGAACAAAGAAAGATCCAATTTTAAATAGTTCAATTTTGTAGATGATATTCCGAATCTTAAGGTAAAGAGACAAAACTATACTGTCTTCCTAGAAATGACTGAAAAAAAAGAATAAAAAGAATAATCAAATGCTGTGCTGTGATATTGACAATTACACGTAGTTTATTCAAATCTACTTTTTTCTAATACTCGGTATTATACAATCATATTTTCTACAGCGAGCAACTAAAATTTCTATAACAAAAACAAGAAAACTCAAACTTAAACCAATAATTAACAAATAAAAAGATCCCCGATATTGATACAGAGTTAAATCATGAAAACCTCCTTCATCAGTACTAACTTCATTCGATATACCATACTCCAGTACATATTTAAACAATGTCTTCCTCTTCCACATGTCATGCAATCCGTTTTCCAAAATCCTCAAAACATAGTCATTTAATAAATCATAATAAGGTGAACCCTGCACTACCTCATAACTGATATAACCTGGTATTAAACTTTCTCGAACCAAATGGTAAACTCCCGGACGTACTGTAGCTGCAATGCTAAATCGATCATAATTTAAAATTCCACAAACATTTGTTGGATATTGACTGTATGTCAACCACAAAAATTGTTTCGGCACAATTCCTATTTTTGGAATCACATCTGTTTCACCTGTTATTTCCAAAATCTTTATTACTTCTTCAACAACCCCAGGGAAAGCAAAAATTTGACAATCTGCTCTTACTAAATCCTTGACTGTATTAATTTCTGGTTCTCGTGTGGATACTGTAAGGATACTTGACAAAACAGATTGGAAATAACTGTTGATGACCAAGCTGCAGAACAACAGCCAAATCAGAATAAAATTCTCAGTTGAATTTTGAGAAATTATATATAAAGATGAACCTAGAATAATTCGAAAATTATTTATGATAGCTTGAGTTAAGGACTTAACATTTCCCAGTTTTTGTGCATTAATTTTATTTTGACATTTGCTTAATATGTACCAAATTATAGGACAAATTACGATAAAAAAGAAAAGAATGGCCCAAAATCCTTCTTTGAATATTTTTAGTAGATGGCTATTCTGTGAAAGTATTTTAGATTTTGGTTTCATAACGACCATGTCGTCTCTAGCGTGAGGATATAAATATTCAGTAGCGTTATTTTCAACTATTAATTCTTGGGAATCAAATATAAAATCAGCGTTGAATTTTTTTATTATTGGAACCTTTGTCCCTTCCAGTCCTTGATTTTTATTTAGTGGTCTCCAAGGATTTTCCTTATACAGTAATTTATGAATATTAATAACGTTGTAAGTAGCATTATACTTTTTTAAAAAATTCGTTATTATTTCTCCATCTTTTCCTCCATAAACAATTTTGGCTTTTATGTTAAATTGCACTTGAACTTTCGTTGCATCATCATCTCTAGTTAGCAATATATTTAAAACATAACCGTTAAGATTATCCAGTTTGTTATAAAATATGTCTGTGTTACTTAAATTTTGAAGGAATTGATTAAAATATGGGTTGAATCCATACATTTCTATTTTTTCATTTGCTGTTGATACAATCAATAAATTTAATATTTTCATGCTCCAGATAAAATGGAAAACACCCAGAACTGTAGTTTTATTTTTAAGTTCTTCTAATACAATTACCATTCTTGTGTGTGGGTTCCATAATATAGTTTCTTGAAGGCAATTTAATGTTTCATTTAATTCCTGGATGGATGATTTTATAAATATGAAAAGTAAGTTTAGGTATCCCACGTTGGAATTGCTTTGTTTCTAAAATATACAATAAAATATATAAATAAGTTACAAATAAGCGCAAAATTAATTTGGTTTTTCGGAAAATCTATCTCTCTATATAAGGTATAAAATTCAACGTATCTCTGTCTATCTGTCTGTCTGTCTGTCTTTCTGTTTGTGTATGCACTTTTCACTCGAGAACTGCTGATCCGATTTTCATGCTTTTTTTTTCTTCTATCTGTAGCTACATTATCTGGACAGTATTTCGGCTACGTTTTATTAAAATTGGTCAAGCAGTTCCAAAGTTATAACTTTATTTGTGCGAGCTGGTTAATCGAAATCCACATTTTTCGTTCATATTTAACGCATTTTCTTGCAATTATCAATTATCAGAGATAACGTAGGTTTTCTTCTTTTTTTTTTTTATTCTTTTGCATTTGTATCTCTTTACTTACAATCTCTAGAACTAGACAGAATATATATATATATATATATATAATTATGAATGTTTTTTGGGAATAGCGGTGGAGAAAAGTAAACTCAAATTTTACTAGTACCCGATATTTCGGTCTAATGCTTAAATGCGAAAACTGACATTCAAGACTTAAACAACATATACAACTATTTACTACACATTACTAAAAAAGATACAGGTTAAGTTTGTTTACATACATTCCCCGGACAACGGATAATATATATATATATATATATAAATTATATTTCTTCACACGACAACTTTGTTTTTAAAAAGATTTATTTTTATATTACAAAGTATGTCTTATTCCTAAGGAAGCTGATTCTAAACTGATTTACAAAAATACAAAATGTGAATATGTTACATTACAAAATTACCTACTCTAGCATATTATCTAATTACTTAATACTAAGAATGGTTAGGGGTGTCAAGTTAACGTTTAGTCAGCGAGAATCGCTACGGTAACTCCTCCCCCCTTGGAACGAGGCTCCTCCTGGAAGTTCGATGTCTTCTTGACCTTGTTTTGGGCTTGACTCGGTTGTATGTCCTTGTGAATTTTGATTTTTGTTGGAGTTTTCCTTGATTTTCTTTTTGATCCACTTCGTGATGATCGAACAGGTAATGATTAGGATTCCGATGTAAAGAATCAATGTCCATAGGCTCGGCATGTTGCGGATGATTTTGGAATTTTGGTGAATTGGTATGGCAGGATTCGATGGTAGTTCTTCCAATTTTAAAGTTTTTAGTTGAATGGTAAAGTTTGAAAATCTCGGTTTTTGTAGTTGGAGATTCACATTGTTTAAGATCAGTGGTGTCCCATAACTTTTGTTGTTATAAGTTATTTCTTGCTGATTTAGGAATAATTTACAGTGATCGTTTTTTATCAAAAATATTCCTTTTAGCGTTCTTGTTTCTGTTTGTTGTAAACATTTTATGATGATGTTTTCTTCATTCGGGAATACTCCTAAATACTGATCTATTTTGGATATGTAGTCTAACTTGTTTTCTTCGATGGTTAATTTCGTATATTGGCAATACTTTGGGTCTCCATGCAGCAATATTTGTTCTTCGCATTTAGATTTGTAATTTGTCTGTAGATGACGGCGACATTGGAACGCTTTATTGCCTTTAGTACATATGTCGTTTAGAGGTATTATGTTATTTTTATTTTTCAAAAGATATTTGATATCTGGTATAATAGTAACAAATTCTGACTCGTGTTTTGTAGGCACGGGTCGTAAATAATACAAATCATAATTTTGTTCAAAGTCTATTGGAAGTGATAGAAAGTATATTATCTGGTCGCTTTCAATTTTGCAATTAATTTTTATGATAGATTCGAAGTCCAATATATTTTCATAAGTTAGATCGAAAGGTAACTGGTTTTTATAAAATTTTGAAATTTTTTGTAACTCGTCAAAGAGTTCCGTAGTTTTTATGATGCTTGGGTGAAGGGTTTGCAATTTGCAAAAGGTTATAGAATTTTCTACATCTTGAAGAACATTCAAGATTGCGTTATAGAGAATTATTAACTGGTTATATAAGTCTTTTGTGAATAAAATGTCTGTCTGTTGTATTCTGTCATTGACTATGCTGTTTAATTGATTTATTCTTGTTTTTAACAATCTTTCGTTATGTTGAATATTCTGAACGGATGAGTTGAAATTTTCGATAATTTTTTCGTTAATACTATATTGGAATTTAAGTTGTTTTTGTATGTTAGTTACTTTACCTTTTAATTGGTTTATAATTTTATCATATCTTTTGCCATCTTCGGCGTCTAAGTTACCGGATATAGATTTTACTATGGATCCCAATCCGTCAATAAATCCGCGTTTATTCCTAATTTTAGGATGTATTTTTATGTTGTTAATTTTTTCTTGTGTGGATTTTTGTAAAAATTCAACAATTTTGCCGTAATTATCAATTTCTTTTCTCGTATAGAGAGTGCTGTTAAAAATTCCGTTTTTTAAATTTTGGTATTGTTCTTTTAAATTTTCATTTTCTTCGTATAATGGTTCTAGATTGAAGTAATGCACGAAAGTGTGTTCTGTTTTTTCTAGTTTAGCTGGGCCCAAATTTATAGGTAGAACTCCGAGGTTATTAGAGATATCTTTTAAGATTGCTCCTTGTCCCAATGCGAACAGCCTGGAACATTTTTAAATTTGTAAGTTTTTTGTTTAGGTCTTTTTATGTTAGATAGGTGAATATTTTCAGATGTGTTACCGTGGCGAGTTTTAATTTTTGCCGTTTTTAGATTTTCATTTAAAGATTTTATTTTTTCGCGTTTGTATTTATTTTTCGTTTTAGCTTGTTTCTGTCTGTTTTTTACATACACGGTTCCTGGGATTTCCGGTAATATTTCGCGATTTTTATTGTGGTACTCTGTCGTCTTTGCTTTACTTTCCTGAAGTTTTTCGTTAACCTTTTGGAATAATAGTTTCATTTTATTTTTGTGATTTTCTATGTAATTGTTCAATAGTTGTCTTTCTATTTCTATATTAAAAGGTGATTTTGTGTCTAAGGCTCCGGATATAATTTCAAATGGTTTTAATTTTGTTGTTGAATGTATAGAATCATTGTAGGCGATAAGAGCATAATTTACCTTCACGTCTATAGGTTCCTTTTTATATTCGGTTTGGTTATTAAGAAGCCGAATGTGCTCAATTAATGTCGAATGAAATCTTTCAATTGCGCCGTTGGATTCCGGGTGTTGTGAGGATATAAAGTGGATTTTGATTTTATGAAGTTCCAATAATTCTTTGACAAGGGAGTTTTTAAATTCTAACCCGTTATCCGAAATGATTTGTTCTGGGGTACCGTGATGCGAGAAAAATCTCAATAGGTTATTGACAATTTCAATTCCTTGGGCTGAGTTTAATTTGTACGCCTGTGCGTATTTAGAAAAGGAATCTATTACGGTCAAGAATTTTGTGCTTTCCAAGGTAATGCTGTCTATATGTAATATCTGAAACGGTTTATTTGCTGTGGGCGTCACGTTATATTTTAATTT
Source organism: Liopterus haemorrhoidalis (assembly GCA_963971575.1). Lineage (NCBI taxonomy): Eukaryota > Metazoa > Arthropoda > Insecta > Coleoptera > Dytiscidae > Liopterus > Liopterus haemorrhoidalis. Next base: position 32,282,016 of record OZ020616.1, read on the forward strand.
CAACGGGTTCCTGTCATATTTGGTTATCTGGCAGATCTCACATCTATTAATATACGTTTGGATGGATTCGCGTAATTTGGGCCAGTAGTATAATTCTTTTATTCGCGTTTCTGTGTCGTCGATGCCGCGGTGGTTCGTTTTACCCTCGTGATAATTTTTTATAATTTCAATGATTTCTTCTTCCGTTTCTACGTCTGTTAGGAACTGAGTACATTTGACCATGTTAATTTCTGAATTTTTAAAATAATTTTGCAAAACAACGCTGAATTTTTCATAAAGTTCATCTTTGAAATAAACGTGATATTTTACTTTTGGAGCGATGTAATCTTTTATAAATTTTACTATCTCCTTTTCATAGTCTGATTTTGAAAATTGAATAGAAATACGTTGTTTAAGATCGTGATGTTTAGTGATCTGTGGACTACTAGGGCTATGTGCAACTTGCGAAATTATAATTTGATTTTTTCCCATGTTTACAGGGCTGTCTACGACAGGAATTCCTACTATGGGGTGTTCTCTATTCGAATGTACGGTTGCGCCACTATCTGAGTTACTATCGTCGATAATTTCGATTATATCGTCTGGTTCGACTATCATGGACTGGCTGGCATTATTTTTGAAATTTTTATTAAAATCGTCCATGTACGTAAAGAAGGCATCAAATTCGTTAGACTCATTTGCATTCAATTCTAATCTAGGAAGTTTGAAAACGGTTATGATAATTTCTGAATTCCTAAACACGTACTGAATCATAAGTTTGACATCCGACCAATTTAAATTGTCTCTCCCACAACCTAATTTAGGTATACTCAGTTTTTTAATTTTATGCTTTAGACAGAAATTTCTAAGATTTAATAAGGAGTAAAACATGTCTTGACTTGTGGGTTTGTCGTAGTAATTAGATTTTGTAATTAAGTACACGATATAACGGTCTCTAAACTTTAAATATACTACATTAAAAAGTTTCGGATTTTGTTTATTTAGCGTTTCTAAATTTTGAAATTTTTCTCTAAATAATTTTCCTAAACCGCGGGACATTTTTAAATCCTTGCTAACGCAATGGACTAAGCTGTCTTCAAGAGGAGCATTGAAAAGGTCCCCTTCAACTTCCAAAATTTTGTTTACATTGGAGTTGAGTAAATTGTTTTGTTTGTGCTCTAAGTAATTTTGATACTCGGCTAATGGGGTGTCATATGTTGCATTTTCTTTCAAAATTTGTAGAGGATTGTCACTTGTCAATGGGATGCGACTTAGTGCGTCGGCGTTAGTATTTAATTTGCCTTTTTTATACACGATTTCAAAATTGTATTCCTCTAATTTAAGACGCCAGCGAATTAGTTTTTGACTGCAATTTTTTAATGAAGTGAGCCACTGTAATGGTCTATGATCTGTGTAGATCTTGAATTTACGCCCAAATAAATATGGCCTGAAATATTGAGTCGCCCATACAATTGCTAGGAGCTCCTTTTCGATGGCAGAGTAATTAATTTCGGTTTCGTTAAGGGTCTTGCTAGCGTACGCGATAGGTAAATCATTTGGTGGGTGTCCTTGAGACAGGACGGCCCCTAAGGATACGTTACTAGCATCGCATGTTAAGTTGAATTCTCTGGTAAAATCGGGATACTGCAGTAACGGTTCGTTTGTGAGTAAATTTTTACATATTTGGAAACATTTTACGTATTCGGAATCATTAATGTTAATAATCGCGTCTTTTTTCAAACATTTTGTAAGGGGTTTAGTAATACGGGCAAAATCTTTTATAAATTTACGGTAATACCCCAAAAGTCCAAGAAAACCTTTTATTTGCTTAGGAGTTTTGGGTATCGGATAGTTTAATATGGCGGAAATTTTATCAGGATTGGGTTTTACGCCCTCAGGTGTGACGATGTGACCTAAGTAGGCTACTTCCTTCTTCAAAAATTCCGACTTGTCCAATTGTATTTTTAGATTAGCTTTTCTAAGTCTGTCAAGTACAAATTTTAGATTTACAATGTGTTCTTCTAGGCTGGTTGAAAAAATGATAATATCGTCGAGGTATACTAAACAAATGGTTCCTACTAATCCTCTTAATATATTGTCCATTACTCTTTGGAAGGTAGCAGGTGCGTTTTTCAATCCAAAGGGCATGCGCAGAAATTCAAAGTGACCGTCTTCCGTGTTAAAAGCTGTTTTTTGAATATCGTTCTTTTCTAACTCGATTTGGTGAAAACCCGAAGCCAGATCGATTGTGGTAAAGTATAGGCAGCGTCCAAGTTTGTCTAGTAGGTCAGTAATGTTGGGAATGGGATATTTGTCGTCAATTGTCTTTTCATTTAGTTTCCTATAATCAATGACCACGCGCCATTTTCGTTTACCGGAAGCGTCCAACTTTTTAGGGACAACCCAAATAGGAGAGGACCATGGGGAATTGGATGGTCTTATAATGTTTTGATTTAGCATTTTTTCTATTTGTTGTCGTACCTCTTGTTTATGTATCTCCGGATACCTGTATGATTTAGTATAAATGGGGATTTCGTCTTTTGTTTTAATTGCGTGTTTAATCTGATTAGTGAATGTAAGTTCATTATTTTCCAAGTGAAATACGTCCGAGTATTGTTTTAATAATTTAGTTATTGCCGATTTTTCTTCTGAATTCATGTGTTCTGTGCGAATAGAAGACATGTCAAATTTAGGTTTTTCGGTTTTTATTGAATTAAGATTTGGACTACTGTAAGTTTTGTAATCGTTCAAAGATTCTACGTTTAGAGGTTTTAATGTTTTAAAATGAATTTCGTTATCGCTAGTGTTCATGATGGTACAGTACGCGTAAAAGTTTTCCGCTACTGAGATACACTCCGGGACAATTAGATTGTTTGTTTTATAATTAGGTATTAAAATAGCACCGTTCTTTTTATCTACGCGGACTTTTATCACTCTTTCTGTTTTTGGTTCTAAAATTTGTTGGTTACTAAAGTTCGAAATATTATTAACGTTCGGTTTATTTTCTGTATTTTGACCATGAATTTTTATTTGTGTTTTAGGAGTAATGAGTAAATTTTTATTCGTGTCAATTATTATTTTGAGTAATTTTAAGTTGTCCATACCTAACAGTAGATCGAAAGTATCGTGAAAATTAAAAATGTGATATTTTAAATTTAGTCTCTGTTTTAAATTAAAAATTTTTGAGGCAGGAATTATGGAGCTGAATTTTTCTAAGGAAGATCCGTGAGCGGTTGTGACTTTAAAAGGATCTGAAATTACTGAATTTTTGAAATATTTTTCTACAATTTCTGGTTTAACAAATGATTTTGTACTACCTGTATCTATAAGGGCTTTTAGGTTATGCTCCGGTAAAATAATAAAAGGGAGTTTACTTGGGTTATTTGTTAAATTTAGTGATTCTATTCTAGGTACAGATCTTGAATCGAGGCATCTACCTCTAAAAAATGATTTTCAGAATTTTGGTCTTCAGAACCATAGGAGACATTTTCCGAATAGTCAGACGGATTTTCAAGAGTATTGCTAGATTCCTCGAAATTAGGATCAATTGCATATTCGGTCGTATTTTCGTCAATGTTAAATAACTCTTCGGAAATAAAATCTTGTCTTACTGGTCTTTGTATTTGTCTGGATGGGCCAGGTCTTGGTTGGAAGGTTCTATTGGTTGTTATGCTCATCGGAGTGGGTTTTGGTTGACTGGGTTTGTTAAAGACTTGTGTTCTGTTATTTAGGTTAGGAGGGATAAATTTATTTGGTTGTGAATTTTGATAATTATTTTTGTATGCTGAGTTGTTGGGTGCAGAATACGGTTTATAAAAACTGTTTGAGGACTGCATAGGTTTTACTAAATTTGGTTTATTATTATTAAAGTTAGATCTATTACCGATTTTGGTTTGTATTAGAGGCTTGTTTGGTTTTGACCCAGACTCGAACTGGAAGTCATTTGTTAGCATGTTCAAGGCTGAATTCAAATCAAGCGGGTTCTTTGCACGCATCAGTTGACCAATGGGGTCCTTCAAACCCCTCAATAAAATTCTTAGTGCAAAGTTTCTAAAATATTGACACAGGTAAATTGCTTCTTGAGCATTAGCATGTGTCGTTATATGCGAAATTTGTAAATTTAACAAGTGTTGCAGCTTATTAAAGAAATCAAAGACAGATTCGTTATACGTTTGTTTTAATTCCGACATTTCAATATTTAACGTGTACATGTCTCTTTTGTCTGCGTATGTATTAAGTAACGCATCTTTAAGTGATGACCAATTGGTAATCACACAACTAGAAATATTGATTGCGGCTTCACCCTTAATTTTGGCTAAGATACTTGACATCAGATATTCGTTCTGAAAGTCATTAATATCAATTGTATTATAGAATTTTGTTACTAATTTTTCACTAATTTCTATGAACCTGGGTAAAAGCTCGCGTTCACCTTTGAACTCGGGAATCATGTTAATGTACTCCTTTTTCAAGATTGGGAAAAGGGGTACAACGTTCACGGGTGTTGAGGTATTCATTTTGCTAGTTTTATTCAAGTTTTTTCTTTTGAAAAATTTATCTTTGTTACTAATTTTTGTTATACGATCTTCACGATCGGAGTCAGAATCTGAACTATTAATTTCTCTAGGGCCTCTAAAAGACATAAGTTACTCACAGTGCAAATATCAGCGTGTAGAGTAGTCTTTTCTCCATGGACGGGATCTTGGTGAGCGGTTCACTGGAACTTGGTGCCGTTGTCTACGATGTACGCTCGGAGACGTCTTGGCTGTCGTCACAACTGGAGGATTGTTCGTTTAACTTCACTTAGTCTTTCACTTAACGTTTCGCGATAAGTGTTCACACTTTAAAACTTGGAAACTGTAATTCGGTTGGTCAATAAATCGTTAAAACGAAACGATATTATGTTCGTTAATACCGTTGACCAATTCCTAGTCGACTGCGCCAATTATATTTCTTCACACGACAACTTTGTTTTTAAAAAGATTTATTTTTATATTACAAAGTATGTCTTATTCCTAAGGAAGCTGATTCTAAACTGATTTACAAAAATACAAAATGTGAATATGTTACATTACAAAATTACCTACTCTAGCATATTATCTAATTACTTAATACTAAGAATGGTTAGGGGTGTCAAGTTAACGTTTAGTCAGCGAGAATCGCTACGGTAACTTATATATATATATATATATATATATAGGTGGCATTGGTTGCATGAAATTTCTAAGATATAAAATTTTCTCAATAAATTTATACAAATTAATGATTTTTTCTCTACTGTCAAACTTTTTAAATTTATTAAATATGGATTAGATTCTTTTTCTGTATATGTAAAATATTTTGTTAAAAAAGACGTTCTTGGAGCTGAATACAGTTTTCTATGCTAGAAGTACGAATTAGGCCTCAAACAAACTTTAGCAATGAGTTTCAGGTGGGTCTGGGAAAGCGGTAGAACGTGTTTTTTTATACAAATTTAGTTCACGAAATTTCTGTGAAGATGGTGCGCGTGTCGGGCTTGTATAAAATATTTGTAATCCATACGACTTATACAGACCCGCTATACACTATATACCTTCACAGACCCGAAACTTGGCAACACTGTTTGGGTCTGTCAAGATACATACCGGGTCTGTAAAAGTAATATGGCTATCACATATTATATATACTCACGACACCTACACAATCTTTGTTATTTTAGACTAAAGTAAGCTTTATATTACCTAATGTACAAAAATATTCTAGTCGAAACGGTTACTATTTAAAATTTGAATGGATTAAGGTAAAAAGGTGAAAATATCTGTGTATGTTGCAAGACAAAGAGTAAATAAAATCTAATATATAAGTAAAATTAAAAAAGAACTATCTCACTTCAGGGGAAATGTGTCTTCACTTGTCAATAAACCATTTAATTATGGTTATTAATTTGGAATGCAGGAAATATAGGTCCTTATTAATAAAAATAGTATCACTAATTACTTGTCTATTTATTTATTCATTTTAATCTTTGTGTCAAAAATTTCAAATTACAATTTTTAGAAAATTATCAGATAAGTAATTACTTATCTCTGAGTTCAATAACCGGACAATATGATGTGTTCGTTATTAATTTTAAAACTTTTATTTTATATCGTGACTATTAACTAAGCTCTGATGAAGATTTAAATAAAATCGAAACGTTAGCGAAGTTAATAAATTTGTTTTTATTTTCTGACTGGTCCGAATCCCATTACCTTCAACTATAATAAAAATTAAATTATTTTAAATAATTTTTATTTTTCTTTAATATAGTAACACGCAGTGCTATTCTTTTATGTTTGTCATCATTTCGATCCGTTTTCCTTTTTTAGGGTAGATATGACCTCCAAAAAACCCTTATAACGTCACTCATGTGTTTGTCTGTAGGATAGAAATTGTAGCCAAACGGCTTAAAATAGAAAGTTCAAATTTGACATGCTTATTCAACTCTTTGTCCCACATATAGGAAAAATACTAAGAATACTCAATACATCCCGAGATAAATATAAACAATTATGTATTTAATAAAAAATAAAAAAAATATTTTTTTAAAAATTATGAATGGCATAACAAATGAAACCTTTTAATTTGTGGATCAATAAGCAAAGTTTTATTTTTGAAAAATCTTTTTTTTTTTATGGGATATTTGCCAAAAATCTGCCAAGAAATTTTTGTCCCCCACTTTATCTTTCAGAGGGGTTGAACTAAAATTCTGAAAAAAATCTCCATAATGAACATTGATGGGAACCCGAATAGTTTTACGGGAATTTTTAATAAGTTTTTTCAATTATTTTTTTAAAATTTATTGTGTGGTGTCAAAAGAAAGCCTTTTAGAAGTAAATTAGGGAACGAAAAGTAGTTTTTAAAAATTCGTTTTTTTTTAACACGAATTTAGCCAAAAATGTGCTAAAAAAGATCTTTTCCCGCCCCCTTTTACCCAACGGGGTTAAACTAAAAATCTGTAAATATTATAAGTAATTTACAATGATGTGAACCGGGAACGTACGAGAGGATTTTTTGACCAGCTTGCGTTTTTGAAAATTATTGCAGTATTTGCGTTTTTGACAAAATTAATTATTTTTTTAATTCGTGGCTAAATTATAGATAATAATGTATGGATTGTTTGTATTTATGGCTAAGATAGTGTGCATTTTTTTTAATTTAAAAATATATATAAAAAAAAAATTAACAGCTGAGGACCGAGTTTTTAACACCACACTATTATACTATTATACGTTGTGATTCAACCTTTTATTTTTAAGGTATCAAAGAGGATTAAATCATTTTTAGTAATGAAATACTTGAAAATAATGAAAAACAAATAACACATTGTTAATAGTGAGAAATACGTTTATGAAATTGAGAAAAATTATGCCATTTATAAATACTGATAAATATAAATAAATGAAGCCTTATATAATATATTTCTTATTAATCTACTGAAGACTTGAAGACAAAGCAAATGTAGAAAAAAATGTTAGGACTTTTAGTAAATTATTTAAATTTAATGGAAGGTTCTAAGGATTTTATCGGGACTATAGCTGTAGCCATATTTCCTCGTAGAAAGTTTTCCCCTTTAATCGAAAGGGGTTAAACTAAAAAAACTGAAACAAATTCTAAGTAATGTACATAGTTCTTAACCGGATACGGTCAAGAGGAATTTTTGAATCAGAATTCGTTTCTGAAAAATATTGCAGTTTTGATGTTTTTGACTAAATTAATTATTTTTTTAATACATGGCGAAATTATCGCTAATACTGTTATGGTTTTTTTGTATTTATGACTAAGGTAGTGTATATCTTTTTTCAAATTAACAAAAACATTTATAGTAGTGAAATATTTACAAATAAAATAGCACATTCTTAATAGTGATAAACAGTGCCGTAACTATCTTTTTTCTGGTCCTGGGTAAGATTTTATAGTTTGGGCCCCTTAACATATTTTGGGACCCCTAACATATTTTGTGCCCCCTAACTTATTTTGATCCCCATAACATATTTTGGCCACCCGCGCGCATCTTTAGGCACTTGGGCCGCTCTCATTAACAGTTCAACTCTCTGACTGATAAACCATTAATACAATTCTTTCATTTATATGTAAATTGTTAAGATTAAACTTTTGCATCTGTGGATCTTACGTATTTAACTTTTCATCATTGCTGGGTGTTATATATTTATTTGATTACATTCCCGTTTTAGAACAATATTATTTCTGTGATCTGTTTTGTAACGGACAGTGAAAAAAATATTTTATATCACTACAAACAAAATATTTTTTCTGTGAATATATATTTTCATTCAAGAATGTTATTCCGTAATTATTCAATAACAAATGTAATCCGTTTTTCGAAAATATTATGTTAATTTAAATTTTATGGCAGACCATTTTAGGAACCCTATTTTATCAGGGCCCCGGACCTGTGTAATTATTTAAGAACTTTCTTTTGATATCACAATAAAAAAAAATTTAAATAATTACATTTTTCAACGACACAAAAAATCGATATTTTCGAAAAACTTATCAGATAAAAAATTCTTGTTGAACTAATCCGGTTTCCAACAATGTACATAATGGAGATTTTTTCAGATTTTTAGATCAACCTCTCTAGGAGATAAGGTGGGAAACTAACACTTTTTGGCGAAAATCTTTTAAATGATTTTACAAAAATAAAAATGTGTTTGTTTATTCACGGATTAAGAGGTTAAAGCGCTCAAAAGCTCCAAAGACACCCAACTCGGCATACGTTACTATTTAAAAAATCAAAGTTGTCCTTGATATCCAGTACTTCCGGTTTGTTCCGGAAAATTTCAATACTACCATTCGATTCTTTGGGCAGACTCGGGTTATCATAATTTTTTTCCCAAATTACTAAGACATCGTGTTTAAATAAAAAATTGATGTGAAGTGTGAATATTCACACATTTCAGGGTTTCGCAGGTATATAATAAGTGAAGGCGGTATGCTGAGTGTGTAGGACAAATTTTACTTTGTAGTAATCACGGCAAAATGAACGATATTTTTAAAATAATTTATCGTCTGTTAATCATATAATAAGACTGGTTATTAAATTTACGCTCATAAAAATTAAATACAACATTTGTCAAAATATAACTAGAATTTTGACAAAATAATTTCAACATAATAAAAATGCAAAAAAAAAACAGGAAAAAATAAAATTCACTCCGTTACTCGAACTCGAAACCCTTCGTTTTCCAGCCAGTTTAAGAGCGCTCCAACGCATGTAGCCATCGCACGCTATGCATGTGAGTGTCTTACATTGGTATAACTTTTGTACTTTGTGAACCAAAAACCACAAAAAATGCGTTATTTTCCAAAAACATAATCTGATCAAAAATTCCTGTTGTACTATTTCGGTTCACACCAATATACATTTCTTAGAATTTTTTTAGATTTTTAGTTTAAACCATCTGGGCTACAGGGTGTGGGACAAAAATTTTTTTGCACAATTTTGGCAAAAATCGCATCAAAATAATTTATTTTGCAAAAATAAAAATTTGATCGTTAATCCACGTACTAAGGGTTTTCATTTGATACCCTACTCAGAATTTAAAAAAAATATTTTTGTTTTCGAAGAGCACATATTTGTTTATATTTTTAGGGGGGTATGTTTTTTAGATGTTTTAGTATTTTTCCTATGTGCGGGTCAAAGAGTTGTATAAGCATGCCAAATTTCAACTCTCTAGGTTTAGCCGTTTGGCTACAATTTTTACCGAACAGACAGACAGACAGACAGACAGACAGACGACAAAATTACGGTATAAGGGTTTTTTGGTCATACCTACAAAACCCTAAAAAGACAGTTGGTCAGTGGTAAATTTAAATATGAAATTCCTTAGTGTAACAGGGTGCTAATAACCTAGATGTTGGAGCACCCATAAATAAAATTACTATTATATATATAAAAAAAAACTATTATGACACGCTCTGTGTTGGTCGTACAGTAAAATGTTTTGAATCATTGTTTTATTATACTACAGTCTGTTCCAAACGGTTAAGCGGAACTAAATGGGATTTTCGTTCTTTAAGGTTGTCACGAGAAGGGACCTTGCTGGGGTTATTTCATTTTTAACGTTGGAATGTCAAAATTTAAAATTACAACAATGAAACCATAGAAACGAATGACATGTCAAAATTAAATTATTTTTTTTTACAAATTTTAATGACAAAAAAATAAATAAATGGGAAATTTGTATTAAGAATGCACAAAATATCAAAATATAAAGAAAATGACATTTTAAAATGATATTAACCTTAACCAAAAAATGTTAATTGTAAGTATGATTTACAAAGCTTAAACAAAACGACCGAAAAGCACGATTTAAGCGATGAAAGTAACTAGATTGCAAAATCTAGTTCCGCTTAACCATTTGAAACAGACTGTATAAGTTTTTATGGCGTACATGGTAAATGGAAAACGTATCAAGAAATAGAAAAATTAGATTCACTTTCATTCTTGAAAAATAGTTTCGAAGTTGAAGTTAAATAATTTTAAAAATTCGTAAGTGAAAAGAATCATAGGAAGTACACAGACAGTTCTGAGGATGTAGCGGAATGCAAGTAAAAAAATAATTTTATTATTACCACTGCAACCGATCAAAAATGAAATTTTTTAGCCTCATATAAATTTTTAAATACTATTAATTGTTATGGACATTCATTGAATGTCAATAGTAAACATTAGATTAACCGAGAAACCTTATAAATGAACTATTAATCCTAAAATAAAAATTATGTCATATTGAAATACGTAAATTTTATTACTATCGCTAGACAATCGTCAAATGAAGGTCAACATGAGGATATTTGTTTACAGAAACGATGTAAATACCGACAACACTGTACGGGATTGAGTACGTCGTCAGCATATACAAATTATACACAAATGACCTGATTACGACGTAAACATGTATGGGGTTTAATACCGGTTATCAAATATAGCAAAAATGTTTTTTTCATAATTCGTTACCCCTTGAAGGTTGCTCCAGGAGTGTACGCTCTTTCTATTTTTGATACATATACTCCTGAAATCCCATTAGATTCGGTGGGTCTGTGGTTGTCTGTTGCATGTACATGGCTTGACAACGTCGGTCAGATAAATATATATATATATATATATATATATATATATATATATACATATATATATATATATATATATATATATATATATATATATATATATATATATATAGTTGAATGTAG